>PVJS01018023.1:0-35429 GCA_004027185.1 Glis glis | reverse complement strand
CTTCTTTCTTGCCCTCCCCCTTCCCTTGTACCACTTCCCTTGTTCTGTTGAGGGTTCTCCATTATCAACCAGAGTCCCTTGTGTGACCCTACTACCCCTTAGGTTGCACATATTAATGAAAACATATGTCCCTTCTTTTTTTGTGATTGACTGATCTCGCTTAACATAATGTTCTCTGTTTGCTGGCTAAGAATACTTATCAGTTGTTCATTGAGAAAGACAGAGATTGGGGCTCATCATCTGTCTCTTGTATAAGGAAGGAAAATAAATCATATATAGTTCCATGCTACAATGTGGGTTCAGTCTGTCTGCACACTTTATTTATCTCCATCCATGCTTGAGTTAAGACCTGTCTGGGCTGTGCCTCAGGACAGGTTCTAAGCTTGCTAGAGAGCTGGGCATGAATGAGGTAGTCGTTACTCTGAGGCTCAGAGTGGAAGTATGAGATCGTCTGTGTGCAGCGTGGCTTAGTTTACATGGATGGCCATTCAGGAGGGAGAGAGAAATCAAACTTGGAGTTCCTTTTATTTGCATTGGACCACAAGGGCAAATGTGTAGCTGGGAATTCACAGTTCAATTTTCCTCCCCTTTTTTTCCACCACATACCTCAGGCACACAAGGCTAGCATGGTTTTTTGTTATCTTTTAAGCAAAATTACACTGAGTGACTTGTTGGGTTTTCCACTGGATATTTTGCTGCTGGCCTTCAAATCCCATGTAGCAAATTGCACAGAATACACACGAGAGGGCAGTCTCAGGAGCCAGACTGCCTGGGTTAAGTCCCAGCCCTGGTGCTTAGTTACCACTTTCCCAGGAGTCATTGACTTCTCTGTGCCTGGCCTCAAGTCTGACATGGGGGCAACAGGACGCGCCTCCTGTTGGTTATTATGAGTTCAAATATGCAAGGGATAGCACTTCTGCCCAGATGTGGAGCTCTGCCCTCTTCTTGATTTTCATAGAACAGAGAATGCCTCATGCACACAGGCATTTATGTGTCTGGTGGTTTTACTGTAGAGCTGGGGAGCTGGGAACAAACACAGGTGCAGTATGATTGCAGAGCCCAATGTCCCTAGAAGTCCTGGCCCCTTACTTCCCCTCCCCGGAGTGTTCCAGCTTCATTTTATCTTGAAGTGTTCTTCCTCTTTCCAAGGCTGAAGGGAACGACATTTTTCTCCATTCAGGGGGAAGCCCTGGATGTTTCTGTGTTCTGTGGAGCTACAGGAATGACTTGCCTCTGTATTTCCTCAGAAGGTTGCCAGAAAAAAAAATACAGGATGCCCAGTTAGTTTCAATTTCAGATGAACAACATATTACTTTTTAAGTGTAAGTATGTCCCAAATATTGCATGGGCATATGAGCATACTTAGGCTAAAAAGTATATTTCTGCTTACCTAAAATTAAAATTTAACTGGACTTCCTATAATTTTATTTGCTAATTCTATCCACCATATCTCTCAAACCCTTCTATTTTAATCTTAACATGCCATTTTTTTTCCAGAATTAGAAATTGAACCCATTGGGGTTCTACCAGCCATGTTTATTTTTAAATTTCGAAACAGGGTCTTGCTAAGTTACTGAGGGCCTCACTCGAGTTGCTGAGGCTGGCTTTGAACATGTGATCCTCCTTGCTCAGTCTCCCAAGTACTAAGATTACAGACATGTGCCATCACACCCAGCTTAATATGTCATTTGTTGATTGCATCATTACTTCTCTGTCTCCCCAGCCCCAGGAAGGCAGCCACAGCATCTTGTTAATTTTTGTGTTCCTGGCATATAAACAGACCCCAGCACTCAGTAATTGTTCAGTCTGTGTTTGCTGGACCAGTGATGCCCAGAGCATCCTGTACTGCTCTGTGTTCCCCGCTCCCCAGGACCCACACACTCACGCACATACCGATAGCTTTGCAAGTGTGTGGATTTCGTGTCATTTCTTGGGCAACCACACTGAGATCTCCCTGACCCTCCTACTGTGGCTTCAAGTCTTTTCAATGTCTCTGCAAGGTCTTGAAACCATGAAAGGTCAGAGCCTTTGGATCTGTGCTGATTTGGGTCACCATTCCCTTGAGACTTCCTCCGCCTCTTCTTTGATTAAAGCCCTGTATGCCGTGCCTCTCGCTTTTTTAGCAATTACACTAATTAAGCTAATTTTTCTTTGTTCTCTCTTTGCAATTTGCATAAATGGCAAATTTATATATAGTGTTCCTAATTCTCCCGTAACTGCTCTGTAATTAACAGGATGCTCAGGCTAAATATAAATAAGTGCAGAAGGAAAAACAGCCTATGCTGAAATACCGATAAAAGCTGGGAGAAAAGAAAGGCAGAGAGAAGAAAACAATTCTAAGGCCCACTTTAAACTCATTGTGCCTGATTGGGTCACAGTTGGAGAACGTGTGCTAAAGGTCAGCGGCTGCAGGAGTGTCTCTCCAAGAGCCCTGCCTCCGGGAGCAATTGCAGGGCAGAATTTGGGCCATTCGTTTGCACTAATAACACCATCCAATTTCTGAAGGGGTGGAGCAGCCTGGTATGGGGAGAGAGAGATATGGGAGTTGGGGCTATGGTTCTAATTCTGACTAGCTGGGTCACCTTGAGCCAAGGAACAACAAAACTGAATACCTGGGCTCCAGGTGCTCTCTGGCCCCCACAGAACACTCGGTAGCTCCACCATTCCATTATGTCCCAGGTATGAAAACATCCTAGTGATGGAGATGGGCTTAAAACTAGTACTAAGCCACAATTAAGGTTTCCTTCTACAAATATAAAGGCCTTTTACAGAGATCTTTGTGAATTGCTTTGGAGTGGTGATTTCAAAGGTGGTCCTTGGGTCCTGATCTGTGGCCTTGGGAAAGTTGCCTAATGTGTCAAAGTCCAAGTTCCCTTTGCCTTCGAATGGGATACAACAGCCTCATGATTAAAGAAATAGACTAATCTCACTTAGCCTAATGTTCCCTAGTTCCATCCATTTTCCTGCAAGTGACACAGTTTCATTCTCCTTTATGGCTGAGTAAAACTCTATTGTCTGTATAGACCACATTTTCTTTATTTGTTCATCTGTTAGTGGACATCCAGGTTGTTTCCATAATTCGGTTATTGTGAATGGTGCTAAGTGAGGTCAGTCTCAGAAAGCCAAGGGTCATATGTTTTCTCTCATATGTGGAAGCTAGAGAAAAAAAATAGGAAAGAAAAGGGACCTCGTGAAAATTAGGAGAGAGAGGAGTAGAATAAATAATAAAAATAAATAATATTTTTTATTATTAAAAATAAATAATAATAAAAATAAATAATAAAAATAAAACTAAATAATATTAAGTTCATATATGAAATTATCACTACCAATCTCACTAGCACGTATGGGGAGGGAGGGGGTAGTGAAGTGGGGTGTGGAGGCTAACTCACCAAGAGATGTTTTGTGCATATACCAATGCATCACTTTGGATCTCTCTACGAAGTAGAATTACATTGCACCAATAAAATTCTAACAAGAAAAAGAAACAGCACTAAAGCACTGAGCATAGTAACGGACACTAGCAAGCCCCCAAAGCAGTTTAAGTTGACACTTCCCAAGTCACGTGACTCAGTCCTTGCTGGTTTTAGGGGAAGTGATGAAACTGTGTTTCCAGTAGAAGTGTGTGGGCTACACACCCAGAACCTTGGGTGGCCCAACAAAGGATCTCTGTCTAGGAATCCTTTTCCCCTAAATCTTGGAGTTGTGATCATAGTTATTGTAAAAACAATATCAATGCTTCATTTAGTCACGATTTTCAAAAAGTCTGGAAAGAGCATCTACTCTGGGCCAGGTACTTCCCTAAGTACTGGGCACATGTTGGTGAATGAGAATCTGTCCTCCAGTGGGGAGATCTACAGGCAAACAGACAACTCCAAAAGGGTGAGTCAGGGTGAGGCTTTTCTGAGGTGCCTGGGGGAGCCGTGCCCCTCAGTGTGGACCAGAGGTCTCCAAAGAATGTTGGGTTCACGCCACATCCAGGGTATCTATTTCAACATGAGAAGATCACCTAGGGCTTCTGCTCTCCCATTTTTAACCCATGCCTTTTAAAATTTTTATTTTGGTATATGCTTTATATTATGCATTATATACTAGAATATGCATACAATTTATAAATAAATAATACATATACTCAGGAGTGCCTGATCACAAGGCTTTTTATTAATAGTGGAATGAGATCTAATGATACAGAGAATAATCAGCAAAGAGAAGATCCAAGAATGGAGGGTTAAATGAGGAAAGTTCCCCTGAAGAGAAACATGGAAGATAGAAGCTTCCTAAAGGAAGGGGATTTCCCTCTCCATTTCCTTATCAAATGCCTAATGTGTAAAGGTAATGTCTGGCACACAGGGGACACTTGGTTTCTATGAAGTGAGTGAATGAGATGAGCTCAGCATGTAGGAGAGAAGAGATGTCCCTGAACCATCCATGTGTTGTACACTGAATGTGTCCCCTCAAACTCATACATTGAAGCCCTCACCCCCAGTATGTTGGCATTTGGAGATGAGGCCTTTGGAGGGTGATCAGATTTCACTGAGGTCAAAAGGGTGGGGCCCATGTTGGGATCAGTGCCTTGTAAGAAGAAGAAGACACCAGTGACATAGTTTTCTCTCTCTCTCTTTCCACGCACACACATCAAGGAAAGGCCATGTGAGCACACCACCGGATGGCCGTCTGCAACCCAGGACGAGAGTCCTCACCAGGACCAGCCATGCTGGCACTCCTATCCCAGACTTCTGGTCTCCAGAACTGTGGGAAATAGATGCCTATTATTTAAGCCACTCTGTCTATTTTTATCATGGCAGCTTGAGCAGAATTAGACACCACAGTTACATGAATCCAAACGGCTGCAAATTCAGAGAAGGGGAAGCCTGTTCCAGGATGAGGGAGGAGCACAGGTTAAAGTGGACAGGCTGGACAGAGCTGCATGTTCAGGGGACCTCATCAGCTTACCCTGCAGTGGAAGTAGACGGTGAGCCTTGGGGGGCTAACAGGGTCAGGTGCCAGATGCCCCTTTGGTCAGGCCCTGGATGCCCTGTTTGGTCAGGCTGAGGTGCTTGGACTTCACAGTGTGGGTCATGAGTCTCTGCAGTATACCCACAGGAGTGGCATTCATGCCCTTTGGTGAATCATCAGCAGCATGGCAGATGGAGTACACCCAATAGAACTAGCTTTGTTCCTTCCAAATGCATGACTAGACATTGAGCTGAGAGCCTGTTGTCTGAGATGCAAGCAAGTGATTGTCAAGGGTCCCCAAGACCACTCTGAGGTTTGATGATTCCCTGGGGGGATTCACTCACAGGTCTCAGTATACAAGCACACTCACAACTATGATTTATTGCAATACAAGGGTACAGAGTGGAACCAGCAGAGAGAAAAAGTGGATGGGTAGAATGCAAGGGAAACCATCAGCAAGTCTTCAAGTTTCCTCCCTGGTAGAGTCACCCAGAGAACGCACAATGCCTCTAGCAATGAGTTGTCACAGCGTGCATGAGATGCTGTCCATGTGGACACTCATTAGAGATTCAATGCCCAGAGTTCTTATCGGGACTGATCACATAGGCACCCTCTGCCTGGCATGTAAAAGTTCCAGACTCCCAGCAGGAAAGCAACTGCTCAGCAGAGACCACAGTGTTTGTACAAATACCCGAGGAACAGTGAGTCACCCTCTCAGTTAGGATATGATGAGGGAGACTCTAGATTTCAAGCTCCCAGGCACCCGATAAGGGCCACTTTGGGAGCAGGACTTTCTAAGGGCAAGCTGTCTCAGGCCTGCTATGTTAACCCTTCTCTACAGAGTAGCCCTTGACATTATGACAATGATGTACCCAGCAAAAGGAGATACAAAACGGAATGTACAAATGGGGTGACCAGGGCCACTCTGGCTAGGTAAGAATCCTGGCTTGGCTTCAGCAAGTAGCTTGGACTCTGAAAGCCATAATGTTTGGGTCCTTAATGAAGTGGCATTAAGACTATCTCACAGTGTATTTATGTGAGGTCAAGTGGAGTGGGGACCAGGGAAGTGATGGCCCAGTAAGCGCTGGCTTTTCTTCCTCCATGCCCAGCATGGTGTTTGGCACAGGAATGGTTGCCCATAAACATTTGTTGATTGACTGAGATCCCTGCAAGCAGATGGTCAGCAGGATGTCTTTTAAAAGACTAGAATTAAGGCTGGCATCAATCAGCAGTATTTTCTCCATGAGAGGATGTTTCCAAGGACCACCAAGGGTTTCGGAGACACTTTCTTACTTTTTCTATTTGATGGAATTCAGAGATCCATTTTTTTTTTTTTTTTTGCGGTACCGGGGATTGAACGCAGGGGCGTTCTACCTCCGCGCTACACCCCCAGCCCTATTTTTTATACTTTATTTTTGAAACTGAGTCTCACGAAGTTGCGGACGGCCTCACTAAGTAGAGAGAGAGAGAGAGAGAGAGAGAGAGACAGGAAGAGAGAGAGAGAGAGAGCTGAGGCTGGCCGCGAACCCGGATCCTCTGGTCTCCGCCTCCCAAAGTACTGGGATTACAAGTGTGCGCCACCACGCCCGGCTACCATTTTTTTAAACATTACATTACTGAGGAAGTACCCAAAGACCTTAACTATTTATTGTAAAATTTAAAAAGATGGTTTTCAATTTCATTTTGGCTAGGAGAAATATTTGCAATAATTTGGGGGTAGGGAGATTGTTATTACTAAATTATTTTGTGAGAGATATTTTAATGGTGTCAGGGTGCCATGCCTTTTGTATTAAATGCGGCTCGTTACCAGTCCTGCAAAGGAAATCTCTGTTAACCTCTCCAGTGGCTGATGACTGCTACTTTAGCATGAAACGCGGGAAAAAACACAGATTTTGTCAGAATTCCAGACCTGGTCAAATTCTCTTCATCCTCTTTGAGTAACTTTGGACAAGCCAGTTAAACTCCTTCGAAGTCTCATTTTCTTCTTCTACAAATGGGAATAAAAATACTTTGTGAATAGTTTTGTTAAGTAAGTAAGCTATATTTATTTATATGTATTATATGTTAATTTATATGTATTATATGTATGAAAACTTTATCTGGGTATATGGTCACCAAATGGTATTTCTCTCACTAGAGCTAAAATTTGGACTATTTAATATCCCAACTTAAGCAATAGTTTTCTTTGGAAGACTAGCTGATCCTATGACACCCCTCATGGTAACACCATTTGGTATTTGACTTAAAATCCTAATCATTGCTGTTTCCTTGTTAAACGATGATACTCTTTGATTGTATTAGACACTCTGCTAAGTGACAAGCAGTCCCCACATCTCAGCTGCCCACAACAGCAGACATGTATCTCTAGATCACATCACATGTGGGCAGCTGTGGTTCTATGTGGCTCTGCTCCACATGTCCTCTCATTCTGGGATTCAGGCTGAGAGGGCAGCCACTATGTGGGACACTCTCATAATTAAAACAGAGAAGAACATAGAAGGCAAGGCAGGCTAAGTGATCACATCAAAAGCTCCTCCTCAGATGTGGCACCGATGCTACTACTCCCAATGCCTAAACCGAAGCCCAACATCAGTTCAGTGAGAAGCACAGCCCTGCCCTGCAGCAGGGTTGCATGGCATGAACATAAACACAATCTACTACTCATCCACTACCCAGCCCCTTCCAAAAATTCTCATAGGCCTCCATTCTCCATAAATGATGTCGATAAACATATTTTGAGGGGATGAAGTTGGCCATTTTTCTCTTGCAAACTCAGAATAGGCTTTTACAGGGCTTTTGAATGCTAGGTAGTGTCTGATAGTTTTCATTTCCCAAGGGATTCATTGGGATATTATTGGTGTCCCCAATTAGAGGATAATGCTACCTGTCTATTTTCTGAGCATCTTACAGCTACTTGAAACACACTCTAGGAAACACCAATTTATAGCATAAAAGTTTTAAAAGAACCGGTGAGGTTCTAAATCCCCCATTAGGTAGGTACCAAGCCAAGTCGCTGGAACCAGGGGTGGACTCACAGGCTAGAGGTGAACATGAGGAATTCCTTCTGAGCACATCTTGGTATGTTTGGAGAAAATGTCTAATTTCATTTCTAGGTTGTCTGTCGCTTTGCAATGGAAACCTTTCTGTTAATGTGAATTGTCCCTGAAAGCTAAATTTAGAGCCCACCCAGCTTTTGTGAAAAGGAGGAATGGGAGGGGTATGCAGACAGAACTTTGAAGACAGACCTTGTTCAGGCAAGAGTCTGCACCAGTGCAATGGAACCAGGAAATAAGAACCAGAGTTGAGAGAAGACATCTCTATACATCTCCCTTCCTCTTCCAGGAAAGCCAGAGATAATGAGAGCAATGTTGAGTCTGGGTCAGGTGAATAGAAAGGAGCTTTAGTCCTGGCAGGAAGAATAGGACACGGAGCCTTACATAGCAGGGGAATAAAGGTCCTGTGTATAGAAGTGTGGGCAGGGTTTAGGGAAAATACAAGTAATGGTGCAGGAGCTCAGAGCTGGTAAAAGCTGTTATCACCTATCCTAAGCCCAAAGGGCAAGGCAAGGGAAAAGTTTTCAGATCCCAGGGAAAGAGAACAGTAGAAAGAAGACCACCCAACAACAGGTAAAGAAGACCACCCAACAACAGGAAGGGAAAAGTTTTCAGATCCCAGGGAAAGAGAACAGTAGGAAGAAGACCACCCAACAACAAAGCCGAGGGAGCACCAGAGAAACGAGTGCCTTGACATCTCTCTTCCTCATATCTTCTTTTATCATCTGCCTTGCTCCTGTTGGCTGAGCACAAGGGAAGCCAGCCAGGAGGACCATGAGGAGCCTGTGATGCAGTCCATTCAGGTGGGCATGCCAGGAAGATTACTGGGTGGAGAAGGATGTTGTAGCCAATACTTCCCTCCACATCCCCTCAGCCCCTTCCTAAGTACACTTACACTCTGAGGGGCCAATCTTACCTTGCATCCATGCATAAGGACTTTTTCTGGCCTTATATGAGATGCTCAGCCTGTCTGTATGCAGGACAACCTAAAAGTTCTGGACATTTAATGCCCCCAAATTCAACCTTCAACCAACAGGGAGGAGGATCCACAGATAAATGCCACAGCTTTGCAGCTGACCTTCAGTGGGTCAGTTCTTCAGTTCATTCTGCAAGGTTCTTCAGAAGTCCTCAGGGGGACAGGACTCCAGCTTTTAGCATGCCCTCCTACTGACCTTTTTCCCCTTCCTACTACCCCTCCAGTAAGCTTCTGAGGGGTCATGTTCTCAACGAACTACCTTCTTCCTAGAACTTATCCCAGGATCTCTTTGTGGGAAAATCCCACCTAAGATTCTATTACGGCTTTCAAATGAAATGCCTCCCAGAAAAGCTCATGTGTTAGAGCCTTGCTTCAAAGGAACAAGGTTCAGAGGTGGGGTATAGCTGGAGGAGGTGGGTTCCTGGTGGCGTAACCTTGGGGACTGTGTTTGTCCCTGCCCCCTCCTCCTCTCTCATTCTCTCTGCTTCCAGCTGCCATGAGTTAAGCAGCCTTTTCTCTGCTACACCATGCTGCCTCTATATTTCTTCCTTGTAGCCAGCCCACTATGGACTGAACCTCTGAAACCTGAGCCAAGATATACTCTTTCTCCTCTAAGTTGTTCTTGTCAGGCATTTTGGTCACATTTGGTCACAAATGTGAGAAAAATCCGACTGAAATAAATGCATGGAGAGTGATCTGAAAGGACAAAGAGAAAATACAAAGCACAGTGCTTAAGGAGTCCAAGTCTAGGGGAAACAGACATGTTAGCTCTGTGTGGCAATAGTTATGGCCTGGAAGCAAGCACCAGGAATTATGGGAACATGGAAAAGGGGACAGCCCAGCCTTGGTGGTGGGTGGGATGAGGGAAGGTCTCTTGGCAGCAGTATGACATCTGGGTCCAATCTTCTTTCAGAAAGCATTCGACTTTCTCAAGAGGAAATTCTCTCAGAGCTGAAGGTGAGAATTTCGCGCCCACTTCCTCTCTGCGGGAGGGATGCTGATTGGAGCCAATTTGCAATTCCTCACTCCTCCTGCTGTTTTGAAAGGTTCTGATATGAGGGGGAATGTCTTCTCTGGGGAGCCCTTGCCCTTTCATGACTTGCCAAACACTGCGTAAGGTACCCAAAAGCCTGCTGAAACCAATTGAGATTCAAAAAGAAAGCAAATCCAAATGAAATCTGGTGAAAGGACTGTGCTTGTTGTTGCTCTCTGGCATCCTTGGCGATCTTTGCCAGAGGAATTTCCACAGCAGGGCACACACTGCCTGCCAGGCAGCCGCCCCAGTGCAAATACATCTGGGTTTTGTTTTATTAATTTTGCATATATTTTTATTATTTTATTTTTTGTGGTACTGGGGATTGGACCCAGTGGCATTCTACCTCTGAGCTACACCCCAGCCCTATTTTATATTCTTTATTTTGAAACAGGGTCTCACTAAGTTGCAGAGGGCATCACTAAGTATCTGAGGCTTGCAGCCAACCTGTGATCCTCCTGTCTCAGTCTCCCAAGTACTGAGATTACAAGTGTGCGGCCACCATGCCCAGCTTTGTATAGTTTTTAAATAGCCTAATTAAGTAATACAAGGATATTTTAATATCTTTCTATCTTTCTTCCTTTCTTCTTTCTTTGTAGTACCAGGGATCAGACCTAGAGTCTCACACATGCTAGCCAAGTGCTCTATCACTGAGCTTCACTCCCAGCTCTACAGACTTAATCTGTTTTTTTAAAAAATTAGAAGCCAGATGTTTGATTATTTTGTCTTAATAACCCCAGTTCTTCATGAGAATGACCCATGTGATTTTAAATATAAGAGAATTAACTTAGAGAATGAAGGGGATTGGGACTATGGTCCAAACCCCTCATCGATAGTGGGAAACTAAGGTTAGAGCAGAGAAATGACTTGCCCAGGTTCACAGAACACATGAGCAAGGAACAGAACCAGCACCCATTCCTAGTACCAAAGGAAAAAGAGAGGGTGGCAGCTAAGCTCGTAGGCTGTGGCCTAGTTCATTGCCTCCAGAGGCCTTAGACTTCTTCCAGACTCAAATGTCCTCAAGTTAGCAACCCCGTTGACCCATCTGGCAAATATTATATTTTGCATCACTTACTGAGTGCTAATCAGGAATTTGTTCTACACACTGGTTGATGAAAAATATAAAAATTTTTTTTTGCTTTGTTCTCAAGACCTCACAATTTGGTAGGAGACATAGACTTGTAAATAATCAATTATTTCATATTTTGAAAACCCCACAAAGATTAATGTTTCAGTATACACAAAGAAGAAAGGAGAAAACTAAGTATCCTCCTACTGTCCATCATTGTACTCGCTTCAACAGTGTTCTTCAAAATTTCACATCCACCCAGAACCTCAGAATGTGACCTTATTTGGAAATAGAGTATTGGCAAATGTAACTGGTTAACATAAGGTCCTACTGAATTAGGAAAGGCCCTGGATCCAATGACTGATGTCCTTATGAAGATCACGTGAAGACACAGAAACAAAGAGAATTCATATGAAGACAGAAGCAGAGATCAGAGGGGTACATTCACAAGAAACACCAGATTGCTGACAACTCCCAGAGTATAGGAGAGAGGCATGGAGCAGATCCATCTCCACAGCTTTTAGAGTGAGTGTGGAACTGCCAACACCTTGATTTCTAACTTCTAGCCTCCAGAACCGAGTAAGAATATATTTCTATTGTTTTAAACCACCCAGTGGTGACATTCTGTTATGAAGTCCTAGGAACCCCATATTTCTGTGCCTGTTTTCTGCTGTATTACCTCCAGCACTTGAGCTCCATATTCTTAAGCTGACCCCAACATGCCTGTACCATGAACCTGCTCTGCAAAGCTCCCACCTGTGCAGAAAGTGGCCAGGTCCCGTCCACTATACAGATGGTGCCTTGCCCAGACTCCTCCTAGCCCTTCCATCATCCGTAGCCCACTCACCCATTGTCTGACAGGGAACAGATATGTTGAGCAACTGAATCTCCTGTAACTTAATCTATCATCAACTCTGTAGATATGGTCACTTTGGTCCTCCCACTCTAGAGATGAGGATATGTCAGCTCCACATCCTTCTACCACATCTCAGGAATGTCCTCTTGGCTCCCTCAGTTGATAGCTGATAATCCCATAAATGAATTAATTCCAGATGTGAAAAGATAGCTACACTTTAATTTTTTCCTGTCCCACATGACATTTGCCCTCTAACAGAGGAACCTGGAAAGAAGATATCACAGCTCATTGGTTTTCAGCCCTAGTTAGGTACTAGAATTGCCTTTGCTACAAGGTTAGAAAAAGAAAATGGGTTCCATTCCAAATACTGGCTTAGTAGGCCTGGGTTGGCTCACCTGTACTTTTTAGAAAGCTCTTTAAGAATTCTTATGCAAGATTAAGAAGTCCTTCAGCCTGAAAGAGCTCAAGCTCTGGGACAGTCTAAGATTGGGGTTGGAAAATTGTAATGTAGATGGGACACAAATATGTTGAAGCCACACTGTATTGTCAAATGCAGTAGTGATAATAACCACAGTATACCAGTTGTTAAACTTTCACCAGGGTCAGGCACTGAGATTTGTTCATTAAAAATATGATCTCATTTTTTCCAACAACTGCATGAGACGGTTTGTTTCCATTTTATGAAAAAGGAATTGAGGTTGGGTGATCAGCTCTCCTGCTACATGCTGAAGCCTGCTATCTTTACAATGTCACCCCTGTGCCGCCTCCCATGTTCTCATGCTGGCCTTCTACCACCCATGGATGACAGCCATTCGCTGCTGCCTCCTGCCCCCTCTCCAAGATAAAGCTGCTTAGAAATGTGCTCAGAACTGGAGAACAGACAATTAAATCTGCATAAATTCCTTGACTCCCACTAAGAAGACTCGTGTAAATGGTTGTTTTCTTGATCTGGAAATCCCCATGTTGGGTTTTTCTCCAGCACGACCATCTCTTTTTGTACAAAATACTCACAATCCATCTTTTTACTCGGTTCTCTCAAGACTCCCCACCTTGTCATTAGGTCCTCACCTTTGCTCACCAGCCAATATGGAACATCAAACAAGCCTGGTGCAATGACTCATTCGGAGTTTACCAGGGGCAACAAGCTTGCACAGATTGTAGCTCATGGAACAGCTCTCAATAACTCACAAAGATGTTATCTATTATTTCTCCCATTTCTCTGAGAAGTCCATAAAAGCTAAATTATGACTTGTCCAGAGTTCTAATTAGTAACGGGAAGGAAGGAGATTAGAACACAGAATTTTTTTCTCAATAATCCAATATACCGGGCATGAAGCACACTCAAGAATTGTCAGTATGCAAGTGTAAAAGTAAGATCTCATTTCTATGTTTTGACAACCTTCAGACTCTTCTTTTCTAGTTATTTTGAAATATATCATACATTTTTGCAGTCTATAGGTACTTTAGAACTATAAAGCACTAGACCTAATTCCACCTATCTAACTATATTTTGGTACCCATCATCTAACCCCTTTCAATCCCTTCTATACCCTTTCTAGTCTTAATGATAATCACCCTGATTAGACCATTACCTATAATATACATGTGTCAAATCATCATACTGCTCTGCTTAAATATATACAAACTGATGGCATACATCAATTAAAAATAAAAAGTTAGCAAGTAAGACCTCTGTCATGTACTTCAGGAAATATGTATATATCCTGTGGCCCTTGCATACTGAATGAACCTTTCCTAGCTACCCACATGTGGGAGGGTCACTCTTTAATCATGGAAAGCTAAAGGATGCCCATTAGGTGTCCTGCTAAAAACATAGGGTAAATGATACCCATTCGCTGCATTCAAGGATTTGGAAGTTTATTTAGTGGCAGAGAGGGGGCCGCATAGTGACAGTACAGGCACATGGGCCCAGCAACAGAGACAGGCATGCATTATGGAAACCAAGAGGAAGCAGGTCCAGGGGACCCAGTAGGTGGCCACTGAGAAGGCTCTTAAAGGATGGTTAGGAATGAGCTGACAGCTAGAGGTGGAGGAGGAGTTCACACAGAAGGGACAGCATGGACAAAGGCTTGGAGTGGAGAAGTAGGGCTGTATGTTTGGGTGGGTGTGATTTATGTGTATGTGTATAAATGCACGTGTGTGTATGTGAGATAGCAAAAGTAGTTCCTCCTGGCCTCAGGGTTGAAGGTAGGAAGGAGATGGTGTCAGTAAACACAGGGTATTCTTGTCTTTATTTCATCTCTTGTTATGTTGTTTTGACTTTATCCAGGTTGCCGCGGGGAGTTATAACTCAAAGGAGAGACAGGTATTTTATAGTATTATTTTTTCTTGTAGAAAATTTCACTCCCAATTTCAGAAAATCATAGAATGTATTGTGTCTATCCAGCACCCAGAATCAGCACAGGTTACCTTATTTTTGTTTGTTTGTTTGACCTATTTGCCTTAGAACATTTAAAAAATATGAACACATCAAGGATAGTTGAGGCCCTCCTTTTTAATGTTTATTTTTTAATTTTGCAGTGCTGAAGAGGCCCTTTACTTTTTAAATTATGAAATGTGAGGCCATCCTCTTAATGTTTCTGAGCCCACTTCCCCTATCACTATCATCAACACATGATTAACAGTGTGCCTTTCTGTGGGTACCTTTATATTATATTGCATGTGCATTTGTCCATATAGTTTGCCTTGTGATTATGTACTTTGGTTAAATGGTAATACTCTCTATCTCTATGTTGCATTTGGCCACAAAGTATTTTTCACATGACATAATGTTTTCCATATTTGTCAGCGTTGATATATGTAACTCTAGTTCCTCCATTTTAAAAATATGTAGTATTTCATTAGTATAAATAAAACAAATCTTAAATATTTTCCTATTGGCAGGGAATTTAGACTCTTTATGATTTTCAAATAAACAAAGTTTCACTAAGTAGCCTGCATATGTATCTACATGTTTATACATAAGAGTTTCTTTGTGGTATATTTCCAGAAATAGAGATTTGCCAACTAGTCATGTGCATTTTCAATTTTATTACATATTGCAAAGTGCTTCTATCAGTGTACTGCGTATTGCAAAGGATTATATGAATACATACTCCAAGTTTCTGGATGTCATCACCAATACTTAGTAAAATAAAATAATCTCATTGTGGGTTTTATTTTTGTTTTTCATGTAACTGGCGACATTGAGCATCTTTTCATATTTTTTCAAATTTATTGGGCATTGCATTTATTTTTCAAAGAATTATTCTTTTTGTCCTAATTTTTCTTACTTTTTTCCCTTTGTGATTTATAAATTATTCATCTATTCTGGACATTAATATTTTGTCTGTTATAGTTGTTAACTTATATTTCTTTGTCTGTCTCCTAACTTTTGTTTACGGTGTTTTTATTGACCAGATATTTTTACCTATGATAGAAATATGTTCACCTACAATTCTATAAGCTGTGCTTTTTTATCTTATTAAAGAAATTCTGCCAAACCCAGATATTACAATATTATTCTATTATTTTTACAAGTTTTAAGTTTTGCTTAAATTTATCTTAAATTTGCTTCTTTGTGAGAACAGTTCTAATGGTGTGAAGATTTAATTTTATTCTTTTACATATGGTTAATTAATTGCTCAATACCATTACTCCAGCAGTGCTTTCTTGTTCATTAATTTGTAATTCCCATTTGTTTTCGAAGTTGCTGTGTATGGGTGAATTTCTTTCTGGAATCTCCTTTCACTTTCATTGATCTGTGTGGCAGAGTGTTTGCACAAATGGTCAGATCTTAGTAACTGAGTGGAGGCTGCAGGGAGAAGGTGGTAGTGACTGATGCATTAGCCAACAATGTTTGCCACCTGGTGTTGCTCTCTAATCCAGTAATGTGATGAATTTGATTAATAGATTTGTCTAACATTGAATAATTCTACCATCTTTATTCGGTGTGTGTGTGTGTGTGTGTGTGTGTGTGTGTGTGTGTGTTCATATACCTTGTTGGAATCAATTGGTTAATATTAGGATGTTTGCATCTTAGTTCAAAAGTGATATTGTCAAGAAGTTTCTTTCTTTTTTTAGTTTTTTAAATGCTTTTATAGTACATTATAGTCTCACATCATAATGTAAATCATGTTGACAGTGACAAACATTCAGACGGTACTTGGTGCCCACTCCTGGCTGCCTCCCCATCTCCCCCTTCCCCATAGAGAGTACTGAGATTGACATTGGTATTTTCACATATGTACGCATAGCCAATGGTAGTAATTCCTTCAATGAATGCCTTTGGGGGGAAGTAGGAATCATCCTGAGAGTGGAGAACGGTCTCCAGGGGAAAGGACCAGCCTGGGAAAATATGTGCAGAGTGACAGAATAGATGACCTTCATGCATGGTGCAGGAATGGCTGGAGCTTGGAGCCATTTTCTAGTAGCCTCCAGAAATCAAGCCAGAGAGACAACAGGGCTGAGATTAGGTAAGCTTTCACAGGGATGGTTGACCAGTTGCTCCTCACTCCTGCCTTCAGCCCTCCAGCTTCTGCAAGGTTCAGTGTTCCTTTGATGCTGACTCTCCTTATCTTCTCTAAGGGACAATAAGAGCTGTGAGTCGCAGAGCTACTACATATTTTCCAACTGCTTCACACAAATGATAGCACACAGTGATGGAGTCCTCATCACATGCCAGGTTTTCATCCCAAATGACCTAACACTTTACCTCACTCAATTCCACAGCAAGCTGGGGGTAAGTCACACTGCAGATGAGGAGATAGAATGTTAGGTTGTTAAGTACTTGCCAAGCCAGTACTACAGACTGAGTTGTCCACAGCAAACTGTCTTCCAGTTTAAGGTGGAATCATTCTCCACACTTCACATGTTGCAGCCCTAATCCCCAATGTGATGGTATTTGATGATGGGGTCTTTTGGGGGGTAAATGGGTTTAGATGATGTTATGGTTTGGATATGAAATATCCCCCAGAAAAGCTCAGGTGTTAGCCAGGCAGCAAGGTTTAAATGTGGGGCATGGCTGGAAGAGGTGTGTTGCTAGGGGTGTGGCCTTGAGGACTCTGTCTCTGACCACTTTCTCTCTCTCTCCCTCTTTTTCTCTCTCTCTTTCCTTCTGGCCACCATGAGTTGAGAGTAGCTTTCTTCTACCATGCCACTGTGGTTTCTGCCTTGGAGCTGGAGGACTTTGGACTAAACTTCAGACACTGTGAGCCCAAATAAACTTTTTCTCCTCTTTAAGTTGTTCTTGTCAGGTATTTTGGCCATGGTGATGAAAAAGCTGATGAATACAGATGAGGTCATGAGGGTGGGGTCCTCATGATGGAATAAGGGTCCTTATAAGAAGAGGCACCAGAATTGGTTCTCTCTCTCTCTCTCTCTCTCTCTCTCTCTCTCTCTCTCACTTTCTCTCTGTTGCCCTCTGTTCTCCTCCATGTGTGGATACAGCAGTGAGAAGACAGCCATCTACAAGTCAGAAAGAAAGCCTTCGTGGGGGAACTGAATTGTCCTGCATCTTGATCTTAGACTTCCCAGACTCTAGAACTGTGAGCAATAAATTTCTGTTGTTTAAATCAACAGGTCTATGGTAGTTTGTTAGGGCAACCTGAGATAATGCACATTTATAGCCAGAAAGTAGCTGAGATAGAATTTGTTCCATTCAGGCCCTAACACAGTAGCCCATGTCTCTGTCTTTGTCTGTCTTAGAATAAGAGCCTAGGTTTGTCTTGCAGACCTCCCAAAGTCAATAATGCCAGTTTACACACATTTCCTGACACTATAAGAGCTTTGTAGCAATTGCACATGGAAAGCAAGGTCTCATAGGTGAACCAAAGCCACAGTTGACTCAAACAATTATGTGAATGAGGATGCCTTCAACTAACAGTAACAGAATACTCAACTAAACATGAATGAAACAGTAGGTTTCTCTCCCCATTGTCCAGAAGTGGGTGGTCTCAGAACTGATTCAGTCAGTACTGATTGAACAGATCGACATCCTCAAGGACCCAAGTGTTTCCCTCTTTCTGCTCTCCTTTCTCAGGGTACCAATCACATCACCATGCACGTTCCCAAGATGACAATGCCAGAAGCAAAAGGGAGGCACAGGTGGGCTTTCCTTATTAATCTATTTTTATCATAAAGTGGGGAGGAATATTTTCCATACATGTCCTCCAAACACAGGGCATTTCCTTTTATGTCCCATTGACTAAACCTGATTCTCACAGGCAAGCTGCAGAGTAAGGACCCAGCATTTCCCATCCCATCAGTGGATAACTGTCGCTCCTGGCACCAGCAGTGTCTGCTATAGAAGCTCAGTGAAGAATATCTTGTAGCTGCTTGCAGTTTTGTGCTTATTATTTGCTGATTTATAAACATCTCTGGTTAATGTGGGGAACAATTAGTTAAGAAACAAAATTTGTTTGGTGGAAACACTTTCAAAGCTGAGAGTTAATTATTTATTCAGTTTTTTTTACAGAAACTATTTACTGAGAACCTACTCTATGGCAAGCTATATACTATAGACAGATAAAAATAATTTGTCATATAGATAATAATGATGATGATGATGATGGATTCCTTTGTGGTAGAAAAATTGTAATAATCTCTGGCTGTAATTAAACCTTTCACCTCTAGGGGTAACGGATCCATACTTTTCCTGAAGCATTTATTAAGGGTCCCACTCTCCCCATTCTGCCTCAGTCAAAGAATGAACTTGAAAGACGAGAATGTGGGTCAGCACATGCAGGAATTATACCCAGGGACTTTATAAGCCAAAGTTGACAAACAGCATGAGGTTGAAATTCGGGGGAGGGGGTGCAGAACAAATTTGCTGTTTAACTCCACAGCAAATCACAAATTTCATAGATTGTAGCATCCCAGGTTTCCCACTGGGGGGATCTAAATAATGTTAAGACCTTTGCACATCTTCCTAGGGTTTACAGTCCATGAAGGAAGCGGAGCCACACACCTATGATCCCAGGACAACAGTCCAGGTCACAGGGGCTCTGTGGGAGGCAAGCAGAGGGAGGAGTTTCTGGAAGCAGCCAGCAACCTTGCATTCCTGAGAAGGGCAGAGCAGGGGGCAGGCCCTTTCAACTGAGAGGGACACCTGCAAACCAGGCTCAGAGGAGAGAGTGGACAAGAGCAACAACAGTAAGAACACTCACTGTGAGATCCATACCAATCATCTAGCCCTGACATCCCCCCTGCAGGCCACTGAGGCACAGAATGGTCAAGAAATATGCTAGAAAGCAACAGAAATGGGGTTGGAACCAAGATTTCCCTGCCTCCCAAGTTGTAATGATTACACTGAGATCATCTGAGTGCACCTCTTGGCCCGGAATGTACTAGTCACATAGGCATGATGGAAAGTAGGGCCAAATACTGCTATATTTGAGGCATGACCATGAGCAAATTCTTGAGTAGCTACTGTCATGGGGCCTGCTTCTGACCCTGGCAGCTAACAGATAGCCTGTTTCAAAACTGATGTTTTTCCTCCCCTCTTTTCTTCCTGCCTCTTTCCTTCTCTCTTTGTTAACAAATAACATGCTCTCATCAGTTTACTGACCAAAAGGGTGAAGACTGTGATCCTGAGAAAGAACCAACTCAAGGATGACTTAGACATGAATTGTGTCTCTTCTGACAAGCCCACCAACATGACCCTGAAGAGCTAACTCTTAAAAGGGACTTGATTCCTTTGTTCGGGAAGAATCCAGGGCTTGTTCCTGAATGCCTATATTCATTGGTTTCTCCCATTCGCTAGCAGATCAATAAATTTCTTTTTCCTTCTTCCCAAAGGTTAGTCCCAGTCATATGATTCAGCAAATTGAGGCAGGTACTGGAATTTGGTAGCACTACTGTGCTTCATTCATTGTTGATGTCTGGGATAGAGCAGGTATCCGAGTGATGTTTGCTTAATGAATGAATGGATGGATGGAAATACACATATGGTATTAGCTAAATGGAAAGGCAAATTATGGGGTTTGGACTTCAGCCTGTGGTTAATAGGGAGCCAGGAAAGATTCCTGAGTAGAGCTGGTGGCAGGAGAATAGCATTGTCAGGATGTATTTGGCTTCATTCCCAAGTCTCACAGGAAAGAAGCGTGTGCCTCACATGAAGAGTCTTGGGCCATCCCAGCCAGCTCTACTTTGGTGATCTGAGCTTGTAAGTCCAACGAGGTGGAGGATTCTGGCACAGGCAATCAGGAAAGCTGGGAGCTGAGGGGTCTCCTTAAACTCATCATCCCCAAACATCTTCCTGCCTGCCCACCTATGCATGAGGTCACCCAGCCCCCTCTGGCACTGATGCCCTGAGGTCCCCCCGGCAACCTGGGTCTGTCACTTCTTGGTTCTTCTCAGACTTACCTCCTGTCCTTCTGCCTACCCCCTGGGGGCTGGCACTTTAAACTCATTCTTGTTCTCAAATCATCTTAGCATCTTTTTGGGATGTGACCAGGAAGGGAGAGTTAGACTGAAGGCACACCTGACTCCCTATTAACCAAAGGACAAAGACCATGAAGAAACATCTCAGAAGAAGGCAAGGTGTGTGTGTGTGTGTGTGTGTGTGTGTGTGTGTGCGCGCAGGTGTGTGCCTGTGTCCGGGGTTGGGTGTCTTAGACAACTGTGTCAAAGAATATGATCAAGGTTAAGTTTGGATTGGTATCACATGCTTTTGGATATTGTACTAACTAAAGAACAAAATAGAATTGATTGATAGCAGTTCCTTACAGAAAAATATCTCAAGAGCATATCAAGTAAAGGAACTGTTGTTGATTAGAAATGCTTGCCAAGGGTACAGAATAGGTGATACAGAGCCTGTGTGCCAATTATCTGCTACGTTGTAAGGAATTATAGGCTTAGAAATGTTTGAAGATGGAATGGATGCACCTAGAATATCCAATTCACATTTCTATGCTGGGCGAAGGACCCCTTTCTGAAGTCTATGACAGTTAATCATCAGACTGCCCTTAAAATATTACTTGGTAATGGGGTCCAATTCACTCTTTTGCGATTCAATCCATTCAGTTAGATTTTTCTGCCCAAAAGTTCTTTCTAGATTGGACCAAAGCCTGCCCTCATTGCCTTATACCTGTATTGGTCATAGTTCTTCCCTGGTGATCTGCAAAGGATGAGCATTTTCTTTCTTTCTTGTGGAACAGTTGTGCTCCTCTGAGTGTTCTTTTCCTCTGTATCCCCAGTTCTTTTGTGGCTTTGAGACCCTCCTTGCTCACCTCAATCCTTTCTCCTGCTGAGCCCATAAGACGGTGCTGGTAGCAGGTGTCCAGCTCACCAACTGATGTGTGAACACCTCCAGTGTTTGCAGAACAACCTCCCTTCCAACCAGCTCAGCCATCTGTAAGCTGCTTGGTCTTCACAGAGTTATTTCCTACATGAGGCTTCACTGTTCTTCTCTTTTCTCTTGGGGTTCTTGATTCTACCTTTGGGGCCATGATGAATTAATTTGCCTATGAGGTCAAATTAGGGGGAACCTGTCCCATTTACCAGTTTCCTCTTGGTGGTCTCCATATGCATGAAGGCCCCTTTCACAGGAGCTGGAAGTTGTCTTTCTGTAGCTTTGGCCCCGCTGACAGTATCAGGAAGGAGTTACAGGGGCAAGAACAACCAAAAAGGGGAAGCCTGTGTCTCAGAAAGCACCAGAAGTCAAAAGCAACTAAGTGAGATTGATGATCATGACGATGTCACCCACTTCCCCACCATCCAGGTGCACCTGAGCTTGACTGAGACATTTCCGTGTGCGTAGATGGTTGGAATTAGGCTGAAGGCTGGCCTTTGTTCCACTGCTCCAGGTGCAGGGTTGTAAGCAGATGGGATACAGAACAGGGAGGAGGATTCAGGTAATAAAGACAGGAGGGAGAGAGAAGACATCTGCTTTAGAAAAGGAAAAAAATGCTTAAAGAAGAAATTTGGAAGGTTTGGTTGTTGTTATATATGATGTATTCCTCTTCTTTGTAACCTTAAATAACCTTCTTCTTAAATAACACATTTTAAAGACATCTACCTCTCTCTTCCAGGCTTTCCAGCTAATTGGTGATGTGACAGAGGGGGAAAATGTTTGGCTGTGTGTGTGTGTGTGTGTGTGTGTGTGTGTGTGTGTGTGTGTGTGTGTTGGTTTGATATTGATGCTTATGTGTTGAGAAAAGACATGTATGAGAATACTGGGGCAAGCCCAGAGGTTGCAACTAAGCCCAGGTTGCAGCAGTTGACAGAGCTGACTCTTTTAAAGTGGCCTAGGACAAAGGTGGGCAGTGGGAGGCTGTAATGTGATTTCCTCACCCTGCTGTGCCCATTCCCCTAAAAACCCACTTGGATGAGAACTGCAGATTGACAAAGTAAAGACCCTAATAGGACTTTATGAGAGTAGCTGATAGCAAGGTGACCATAAAGATTCTGACAAATGTCTCTCACATTTCTTTAACAACTGGAGACAGGTCACGAAATCAGGAAAACACAAAGGACATTTTATACATCCTAAGTGGATGACAAGAGACAGTGCACAATTGATATCCATTTACCATTTCTTATTCCTAAGTAATTTTGAAGGAATTTTGTTCCCTGCAGCTTCAAAGAGACACGTGGCTATCTTTTATAAAATGCAGGTTGAAAAAGCACAGCTTGCAAAGCAATAAAAACAGGCTTCACTGTGCTTTCCTATCATCTCTTTAAGATGGATGCAGCGGGGCCATCTCCACCTGCCCCTGAATGAAAGCGAGGCAAGACCCTGGCTTTCCTGGTAACTCACAGGTAACTGGCAGCTCCACAGTCATTTTAAATCTCTACCCTTGTCTTAATTCAGTACTGAGTGCTGACTCAAAGATGCTAGCCAAGAATACAAAGCAAATGTGGTCATGAGTCTTCCTCCTTCCCCAGCTCAGCTGTGGAAGCCACAGAAGGGAAAGTGGGGTCTTGGGGGTTGACTTCTCTATTTCTCAGACATGGGCTTCAGTAGTGCCTGGAACATCAGCTTCTCCTCCGGGGTTGGAGGGGGAGAGAAAAGACCTAAGGGAATAGAGAAAGCCTTCTTTGGAAAGCCCCATCATTATCTGCCTCAGTGCCCCAGGACCTGACAGAAGTGTGGGTGCTCTCAGGATCTTCAGAAACCCTATCACTGAGGAACTCCCCTGACATCCCCCCGACCCAGATAGACACAACTCCATTTGGGTGAACACTTCAGCTCCTTCCTCAGACCCAAGCAATCCAGGTTCTTGCCATGACATCTCACCAGCACCCAGCTTATGAGTGGGAATGTCCCTACTCTAGCCCTCTCTTAACCCAGAGTCCCACACTGATTTATGGGAAACATTCCCATGTCCTTTGCTCCAGGAAGCACTGTGTCTGCAAGCAGCAGGATTCTTTAAGCTCCGTATACATGAGCCTCCCCACTTCTCCCTGCATTTCCTGGTTAGGGGTCAGAGCTCAACTGCAGGGAACACATTCCAAGCCCCAAGGATAACCTCAATGAAGTCCCCCTTAACAAACTAGAGGGGACACCCAAAATATAATAGCATCTATCTTTGAAGAAGTCTCCTCAGCAACCTTTCTCCTTTCCTCCTTTTCAACACTCTTTACAGCCACACTGAGGAAGAGTATGTCTGGACAGGCTCTTTGACATTTCCTTTGTGAATTCCACACTTGGGGATATGGATTTGAATTTCTCATCTGTTCCCTCATGGCACTTATCAAAGGCTTTGGTTTCAACATCCTGCTATAAATTTGTTTCGAGATAATTCGTGTGCCAAGAGGAACTTTTATTTTCTTTCTCTTTGGTCTCCCATCCAAATGTTCTGTGCCTTTATGATTTTGTGACTCAGTAGCTAAGACGCACTCTCTAAGTCACAAGATGGAATGACTCACACCTGTTTTTGCATGCTCCCTAAAGCCTGAGACACAGGATGGCTATATTAAAGTCAGTCTGAGTATCCTAGAATTCCAGGTAAAGAGGATTAAAAAAAGGGGGGTGGTGTGTGTTCTAAGAATTAAAGGGAGAGAGCCGTGCACTTTGCACTATTTGGGGAAGATGAAAGTGCCTGCAAACTTAAGATGAGATGTGGTATTATGTCTTGAGGACCTACTGCGTCACAAAGCAGATTGCCATGCACCTCATTACGCATCTCGCTTCATCTTTAAAACATGTGCTCACCCCCTGGCCAGCGTTCATTCTTCAGATCTTGATTAGATGTTGCTTTGTCTAGAAAACCTGTCCTGACCTCAAACCATATTGAATGCCCCTGCTCTCCTCTCTCAAATCAAGCTGTAGTTGAGCCCTTATCACACCATGTGGTAATTGCCTGTTTATTTCTCTACTTCATCATTGGTTACCTAAATAAAAACAGGGCCTGTGAGTGTCTATGTCATCGTTTATCTAAATGCCTGAGCAACGCCAGGAATACTATATGCTCAATAAATATTTCATCTTATGTATTAGTTAAAGCAGACAAGGTTATGCTATAGCAACAAATAACCCCCAAATCTAGGCAGCTTAACAGAGCAAAGGCTGAGTGCCTTGTCATGCAAAGCCTCAGAGATTCTCCAGCGCAGCTTTCTTTCATGCAGTCTCAGCCAGCCAGGCTGCTTGGATCTCATGGCTCCATTTCAGCAAAGGCTGTTGTAGTGGAGAAAGAAACAATGGAAGGACAAACATCTGTTCTCCCATGCTTCAGCCTGGGAGTGCACAAGTCACCTTTCCCACAGCCCATTGGTCAGGACTGGTCACATGGTCTTGCATACTTGTGAGGGACCTTGGCAACAGTGGAGTGGGGGAGAAGTTCATGGGATGTTTGGTGAGCACCACTGTAGCTGCTCACCCTGGCCCCCCCAAGCCTCTGTTCCATCCCTTCATGCAGAAAGCCTAGAATGCTGAACCCCGAGCTGAGACCCAGTTTGACAGAAGCTCAGAGCAACTGGAGAGGGTGGGATGCTGAGGGTGGACAGGAGGCTGAGCGTGTAAAACCTTCAGTATTGATGGAGGAATCTCACCTCTCCTTTTTGAACCGTATGAACTACCATTTATTGGATGGGTACCTGGTGCCTTATTTCTGTTCCTTGCAGCAAATCTGTCAGGCAGAGACTGCAGCAGCTATGTGGCAGAGGCAGGGTTGGAATTCAGGCTTGGGTCTACAAAGCCCGCATTCTTGCACGGTGGAAGTATTTGAGGCAAGTGTGGAATGTCCAAACCTGTGTGTGAGGGGGAAAACCCAGGCAAGCTGTGAAGCAGAGAAGAGTTCAGCAACTGCTGAAATGGTTCTGTGAGAAGCTGTGAATTGCTGAGCCAGGGCTGGGATCACGGTGGAATGGTAAGGGGTATGGCCTTTAGAGATACCAGAGGCCTCTCCTCACTCCATCAGCTTTTACACACCCCAACCCCAACCCCATCCCTGAGACTGTCAGAGAATTAAAGTCAAGTTGTCAGTCTTGGATTTCTTTCTTCTGCTTCTGAAGATCCAGATCTGGGCACCAGAAGAGCAGTGGAGTCAATATGGACATCAAATTTCTTTTGCTATAACTAATTTTGGCAACTCTATTAATGTAATGTCTACCTGTAATGCCCAGTAGGTACTGAGGGACAGGAGGACTGAGAGATGACGGGGATAAGATCAACTCCCTGCCCCCAGATACTCAGCATCTGAAGGGAGTGGACAATGTTCACACTTCCGAATGACAAAGGTTCTGATGAGGGTGGCTGTCTGGAGCAACACTTGCACAGAGAAGGAAGTTGCTGAGTAGTAAGGGAGACTCACTAAGGGAACTTGCAGATGGAGAAGTGCCCTGCAGAAACATCCCAGTGTCTCAGGGGGCTGGGCATTCTCATGGTGTGAGGGAGGGGCACTGAACAGTAGGACACTTCTGTCTTGGCTGCTACTCTGCCTCCAGTCTGTTTTGTGACCTTGGGCAAATACTTGGTCCACTCTGAGCCTCAGTCTTCCCTTGATCTCTCAGCAACCTGCCAGGTAGGCAAGGCAGGATGTATCATCCTTTTGCATGAAACAAAACTGCATGTCAGGGAAGTGAGGAAAGAAGGCTCTGACAAGATCCTCACAGTTGCCCTGGGAGATGGATTATCATCACCACCGCGTTTCACACGTAGGCAAAACACTGAAAGACTGTTGCCCCCAACTCCTGCAGCTGCTTGTGTGAGAGCAGGTGTTCCGGTCCACGCTGGTCTGCCTCCAGACACGAGTCCCTCCACTTCTGCTCACACATTGGGAGTATAAAATCTCGGGTGTGAATTCCTGAAAACATGAAACGTCACCTTCACCAGAGTGAAGACTTTTCATGTTGTAAAAATGTTTGTGAGACATTCTGCTTCTGGAAGCCATCATCCAGTGGAATATTGTGAGGAACGCCACTGACTTTTGTACCCCATGCCTTTAAGAAACCGAGACTTCTTTTTCCCCCCTTTCTAAAGCAAATTAAATATTCCATCAGTTAAGCATAATTTAGTAAACCTGTGAAAATGAAACTCTGGCTCTCATTAAAATGAAAGA
Organism: Glis glis; assembly: GCA_004027185.1. Lineage (NCBI taxonomy): Eukaryota > Metazoa > Chordata > Mammalia > Rodentia > Gliridae > Glis > Glis glis. Next base: position 8,985 of record PVJS01018023.1, on the reverse strand, counting down.
CACCCATGTCCTTGCCTGTTGTCATCTGGGAACATGTCCGATGACCTACTGGGTTCTGAATTACCCCAAAGCCTACAATCAAAGCCGTCTTGCACTATTAGTCTTCCAAACTCTTTCTTCTTCAAATATTATTAAATTTATAAAATGTTGAGCAGAATGACTTTGATCTAGTATTCCAGTATAGGAAACTTTAATGTAGGTGTCACTAATTCATACAATGTGGAATTTGGGCTTTAGTTGGGCTGTAATTGACATTTTACTTTGTATTTTTCTAAAAGTCTAATACTTGCAGTTACAAGAACGTATTTTACTTCTGTTAGATTCTCTTGGCTTTTATTTCCAACTTTCCTACAAACTGGCCCCTCTCATCTCCACCTTTATTGCTTCCTCAGTGGTCCTTCCTCAACAGCCGCCATCTTGGTCCAATCGCTCCAGCCTCTATTTCTGCCATGCCCACATCAAGTCTACATAATTCAGCTGGGTGATTTACTCAATGTCCAAATCGGCTCTGTCACTCATCCATGAGGACCCAGTTACCCTCCATTGTCCACAGGATGAAGTCCAGCCTCCTTTGCAGGCTGGCAAGACCCTTTGTTTTCTCTACATGCCCCTCTTCTCCAGCCTTGTCCCTACCCACCATTCTCCCCACTCTGAACTCTACTCGAAGCATATTAAACATCATAATTTCCCCAACATGACTTATTCTTTCTCATTTTGCACATCTGTGTGGATTTCTCTGGCTGTAGCTCGGCTCCTCCCTCACCCCTGCTGATTCTCCTAGCTGACTCCTGTTCATGGTCAGGTATAACCTCAGACTAAACCCTACAATCTTCTGGGAAATATGCATGATCTCAGTCCTAAATAGGGATGGTTCTTTTGTGCTCTCATGGTCTCTAATACTTCCCCCATTGCTGACCAATGACCCCAAGCTGTTGCTGACCATTGTTTATTTATATCCCTCGTGATTACATAATCTCCTACAAGGTTGGACTCACCATAAAGTATCACCAGAAAAACACCTGCTGCAGAGTATTTCCCCAGTCAATATCATTTGAATGGGTAGACGCACAAGTATAAGCATCTTGACAATGAATGAATACTGCATAGAAGGAAACTGGAGCTCTGAAGTTTTAGTGATTTGACCAACCAAATGAGATTTCCCCTTCACACCATACTCAGTCCTTCTGTGTCGCCCAGAGCATAAACACAGTACCTTGGACACACTGGGTGCTCCACATGTTTTTACATGAATAATAGCATGGGGCATGCTGGGTCTGGCTATGAACATGCAGTTTTTTGGGGGGCAGGAAACAAAGGGTGACAGAAAGAGCACTCAGCAGCTCCTGTGACCTCAAAGAGAATCCCCCTGTCTCTCTTTGTGTCCTCTCCTCTTCCAGTCACCTCAAGAAAGACTGGAAGAAAGTCAAAACAGCTGGATGATCCCATTAACAACCAATAATCTGGGAATGTGGCTAAATTCATTTGAAACTGAACTAGCAGTAACTCCCTATGGGCCCATTAACCTGCAGCTGAAATTAGATTACGTAGAAATAACATTAAAGAGTCACAGTGCTCAGTTAATTGAAAGGCAAACCTGTGAATTATAACATCATTCCCTTTGAAAGGTGGAATGTTCTATCACCCCAAGGCCCTTGGGACTGCTCATGAGTGTCCTGTTTGAGGTTTATTTTAGAGAAAACATGTTTTCTATACAGGTACTACAAATCTTTTTACTGTTAAAAAAAATAAAAGAAAAAAAGAAACAAAAAAAAGTTTAAAATGAAAAAAGACATACAAGCTTTAGAGTGAGACCAAGGTAAGGTCAATTTAGATCTTGAGTCTACTATCTACTAACTCTGTGACCTTAGGAAGTTACTTAGTTTATCTGACCCCCAATAATCTTGTCTGTTGCCTGAGGGTGGTGGTGGTCATAACACCCCCAACCCCCGGCTTGTGAAGAAGACTGGGGCATGTTAACAGGTCATTGCCATATTGAGGGAGGGAGGACCCCAAGGTAGGTTTTATGGGAGCCTCCAGGAGAACCACCACCCCTGGCCAAGAGAGTTATGAATGGGGTCTTAGGGAGATGCCCCCTGAGCCGAGTCATGAAGAATGAACAGGTGCACCTGGGTTAAGTGGAAGGTCATAGTACTCGCCCTGGACACCAACTTGGTTCCCATCACCAAAAAATGCAAGGAGATGGCAGCTAACCGGTCAGCACTCCTCCGGATGGGGAGTTCACTCAGTGGGACTCAGGGACAGTGGCAAGTCTGTGGAACTATGGCACCTTGCTCGGCTTTGCTAAATGAGGGGCACATTTGAGTCCGGAAGCTACTCTATGTGTCAGCGCAGTCACCAGAATCTCTGGTCACCTGAAGCTCCTCGTAGCCCTCAGCCTCTCTAAAGAAATACTGTGCAAATATTTAAAGAACATCACTTTGAAAGAGTGCCAAACTATCGGTCTGCAGAAAAGTGGAGCCTCTCCAGGCTCAGGGCTCTGGAGCCACCATCCTGTGCATCCTCACATCAGGGTGGTAGCTGCTCCCACTGGCTCAGAACAACTGCCCCTCCTCAGAGGGTCGCTTCCACAGCCAAGCACTTCCCAGCCAAGGCTAGGTTGTCAGGGTTTCCTCTCAAATGCAGAACTCAGAACACAGCACAGCAGTCTGAAAGGGCAAGACAGCCTGGAAGACCATTGGGAGCCCTCCCTCTGATGGAAGGCCATGCCCTTCTCCACAGTGCCCAACTGTCTTTGTTCCCCACAGACATGCACACTCTCAGTACAGAGGGCTGGGCGGAGAAGTGGCATGTTTTAGTGGAAAAGACACAATCTGTGGCTTAGAAAATCAGTGTGGCCTAAGGTAAGACACTTAACCTTTTCCAGTCTCAGCCTTGTAACTTTTACTTACCTGCAAAATAGGAGTTGTTGTGAGGATTAAATGACATAAGGTTCGAGAAAGAGCTCTGGCATCTTGCCTACATACCACATCTGCTCCATAAATGCTAGGCTTCTATCCCTCCCTCCTCCTTCCTTAATCTCTCCCACCTTCCTTACTCTCTCTCCCCTTCCTTCCTTCTCACTCTCCTTCCCTCATGCCTTCTTCTCTTTCTTCCTTCCTTCCTCCCAGGCTCAAATTCATTCCCTTCTTTCTTCTTACTGAATCCCCACATTCGCTCTCATCCTGTCCTCTCTGAAGCCCAAGGAAAACCACTAGTGATCATCTCTGGGGCTCCAGGTGGACCACAGATTCTTGTTTTCTCTCTTCCTGTTGGTGCCAGTTCCTGCTGAGGACAGAACTGTCCCCATTTCTCTGTGCCATGGGCAGATGGCAGGGAGTGTGTGTCCCCACAGAGGAGCGTACTGTGTCTGCTTCCCAGTCTCTCAGTGAGCCCTGTGGGGGAGGGCATCCAGGAGAACTAGGAACTCTGTACCAGGTTTAAAACCCAGGACCACTGTACAATCTGCAGTTGAGAAGTACCCCAAGATGGGCCCATAGCTGAATACACTGAAGCTCTAGGGACCCAGGCCCTGAGGACAGGCATGTGGTAGTGAGAATGCACCCCACACAGGTACACTGGGGTTCAGTCTATGGAGGCAGCAGAAACATCTTTTTTTTTTTTTTGCGGTACCGGGGATTGAACCCAGGGGCATTCTACTTCCACGCTACACCCCTGGCCCTATTTTTTTATACTTTACTTTGAAACCAGGTCTCACGAAGTTGCAGAGGGCCTCACTAGGTAGCGAGAGAGAGAGAGACAGGGAGAAAGAGAGAGAGAGAGAGAGAGAGAGAGAGAGAGAGAGCTGAGGCTGGCCGCGAACCTGGATCCTCCAGTCTCCGCTTCCCAAAGTACTGGGATTACAAGCGTGCACCACCATGCCCGGCTGGCAGCAGAAATATCTGCCATTATCACAATAGACTGGGAAACTGAAGCTCAGATGGGCTTAGTAATTTTCCCCAAATTACACAGCACGTATTGAATACACACAGGTGATGTGCCTGGTCTTCTGAGTCCAAATCCAGAGTCCTTTCATTCTGATAAATTGCCTCTATATATTTAAAGATATTTCAATTGAGTTTACATACATGAACCACAAGTTGATTTTTCTCTTTTTGTTTTGGCTTTCACTTTCTGGTTTCAACTTTGCTTATACCTAAGAACCAACCTCTTCCCTACGAATTCTTATACCTAAGACTTCCCTATGATTCTTATACCTAAGCATCAACCTCTTCTCTTCTTCTGTTATTCCTCCTCTTTATGGGACTCCACTTAACCTGTGATCCAAGCAGAAACCTGGTAACCACCTTAGACTCTTACCACTCCTGCAACCCACTGAACTCTCCCCTACCTCTTCTGCTCAACCCCAGACCTGTGAGTTGGGCTTTACAGATACCTCTCACACCTTTTTCCCTACCTCAGCCCCATCCAGTGCCCTACTTCAGGCCCTTGCAGCCCAGCACAGGGATGTGACCTCCATCCGGTTGCACTTCTGAGGAACTCCCACTTCTTTGCTCCCTGAGCCAGTGAAACAATCTCTCAATGCCACCATGAATACCATCAATGACCCCTCATTTCCTAAAGGAAGCAGTTCTACAAGGGAATGTCTCGAAGCCATGCATGGTACCACAGTCTTTACAGGCAATATCTCTAACCCTCAACTCCACAAAGGATGACTCTCATCCCAGGTTCACAGCTAGAAAGTAGCAGAGCTCAGCCTCTAGTACCAGCCCATCAGCACCACTGTGCACTGCACTACACCACTTCCCATTGTGGTCCAGTCTCCTTGGTATCAAATGTAACCTCACCTCCTGCCCCCACACCATGTTCCTCAGACCCCCTGTCCAGACACACCCCATCCTGCAGTTCACCAGTCTCCATGTGGTCCTGCACTGCCCCCTCTGTGCATACCCTTCCCTTCCTCCTTTCAACTGTCCTTCCAAGCCCCTTGCAGCCAGCAGCTGAAGCGAGGACACAGGGAGTTCCACTCCCTCTCTTCTTTCCTCTGCAGAGCTCTGCCTCCAGCATGGATGGGTTTGTCTTTATTCTAAGCTTCTCTGCTGTAATTGGCATGGACAAGGCTGGGGAAAAGCCACTGGGGAATGCTTTGGTTGGAAGTTAATGTAAAGGGATGGATCCCTGTTGGCTTCTTGGGGAAAATTATTTCAAGATTTATTTTTGAAATGTAAGGGAAACAGGATTTGATTCTGGCCAGCCTAATTACTGCACTCCTAAATCATGCTGATGAGATGACTTCAGAAACACAGTGTCCTCCACTGAGCCCCGGTCAGGGGTGCTTGGTGCTGCTTGCAAGGGGGTCATGGATAGCTTGGAATGTGCTGTTTCTTGAGAGATGAGACTTCTCTGGGTGGGGTCTTACCCTGCAGCAGGGAAGTACAGAGAAATCTGTAGTGTTTGTGCCCCAGGCTGTGAGACTCACCAGGGTCAAGTTTGAGAGGGAAAAATGGAAAGAAAAGGATTTATCTTGCTGAAGTTATTAAGGATGAAAGTGCTGGCTGCTGACCAAGGCTCCTGTGCATTTAGGGACAGAGATACTGCTGGCTGTGAGATCCCGAGTCATGGTTCCGTGGTTCTATACTTCTTAGCTGGGCTGAATGTGAGACTGATCCCAAGCCAGGACCCAGTTCGAGTTAAGGTCTGAACCTGAGCCACAGGGACCTTCGGAGCATCCCTCAGCCTCTTTGGGACTCACTTTCATGATCTGTAAAATGAGGAGATTGAGCCACTTAACTGTCTTGCAAATGATGATGTATTCACACTCCACTTGTTCTCTTATTTAATATTTTTCTTTCAATTTAACTTGTCAACCCTGTTTTAAAACTTTGCCATTTCTTAAGGAACAATATCTATAAAATCGTGGGTTTGATTTGCAAATTACATGTTTTCTAATTCAGTCATTCAGACGTTATCAGTCAGAGCTTCCCTGGTTGAAAGCAATTGAAATCATTCCAGCCAACTTAAGCAGAGAGAGATTTTTTTGGAGGGATATTAGGGGCTCGGGTAGCTTTCAGAGGCTTAATGGAGTAAGTGTCCAGGCTGTCCTGGTGGGTCAGGCAGTAAAACCGCTGCTGTGGTCCTACAGCACAAGCACTCTGGTCTTTGCAAAGCACCATGGCCCCATCACTGCCACTGCAGTGAATATGGCCATGAGCTACCCACCCCTCCATCATCATGACATCTGCTCAAAATTGAAACGCTGGGGCAGCACCTGGTTGGCCAAGACTGACTCACACTTGCACATGGTCTACCTTGGAACAGAAGTGGGGAGGAGGAAAATTTAGTTCCTTGGGCTTCCATAGGTGGCCCAGATCTCCAGGATGACATAAAATGGGACCCCCCCCAGAAAAAATGAGGTGATAATGGAAGACAGATTGAACGGTGGATAATAAAAGAACAAGTAAGCCTCTCAAAAAAAGACAAGTAGTTATTCACTCATTACAATAAATACATGATTATGAAAATAAGAACTTTATTCAATCTCATGGATCAATGGACTTGTGCATCACAAGTCCATTGTGGGGAAGCATTGACCCTTTGCCCATTCGTTGACTCTTTTTGGTTGAACTTCTACCTCCTTTTACATGTGTGCAGACTGTCATGCTTTCCTAGAACCCGAGCCTACCTGATGACCTTGAGATCTTGCCATCCTTTGATCAGAATGGAACCGACGATAAAGTCATAATCGCATGCCGAAGTTCCAGAGACAGGATGTTCTGACAGGGTGTTAGAAATACCCAGCTAAGTTACGGTGTACGCCACTCGTCTTGCACCTGTGTTTGGTACTTCCTATTAGGCTACCCTACATGCCATAAAATAAATAGTAGCTCCCGAAGGAATCCTAGCAGTAATTCCATGTATTGTTAGTGATGAAACCCAGAAGCAGTTTGGATAAAATCACCTCCAAGAAAATGGTACAATTAGCATAGAATATTCTAGCATTCCTTCTGAAGCCCATCCTGGAAGCCCTAATTCAAGTACTAGATTACCTTATTTTTTCTCTCTATCTGGTCCCCATCCTCTTGCCTAGAAAGGCCATTCCACAGTTACCCAATACTTTATGCAGAAAAATGGAATAAATTTTTTTATATAAATGGAGCTTTGACTTCATAGAAGTTAAACATGTCTTAGTGCATAGCCCCTTACCAATACATAAGTAATTTTCATGTATGTGCGGATGCATAGTCCACATGTGTGCACATACATGTGGCCAAGGGAAAAATAAGTGATGTCGAATATTTATATGTTTTGGTAGAGAAGTGAATATTAGTTATAAAAGTCAAAATCCAGGAAGGAAAAGATGAGCAGCTGGTCTGTTATCCCTCCTTTTTAAGCTGGGGAAATCTCCAAAAGAGACAAATACAGAAAAATAAAAAGAAGAAGGAAACCATAACCTGGTCAAAGCTTGTTAATATTCTGTTCAATCTCCAGATGGTCTTTACTGGTGGAATGATGGCAAGAGAGCCCTTACCAAGAGAACTCAATGGGCTCAGCCATGTGACTCGCCTTGGCAGGTAGCCACTGTAACACAGGGAAGGACTGAAAAGCCTGGGCTGTCACAATTATTTTCTCTTGCTGCTGTTTGAACCCTGTGCCATGGGAGCTAACTTGGGCTACCTGGCTGGAGGATGAGATGCCATGTGGACCAGAAACCAGATATCTGAGCAGAGTCCCCCTTAACCAGCTGGCGAGGATTTGGCAGCCAATTGCAAATGCATGAGGGAGGCAGACTTGCTGAGCTCAACCTCACTGCCTCCCTGCAGAACTATAAGTGAAATAAGTGGTTGCTTTAAGTTACTGCATGCTGGGGTGCTTTCTTACAAAGAAAGAGCTAAGCGACACCATACGTATTAGTCAGTTTCACATTACGACAACAAAATATTTGAGACAGCTACTTTCTAAAGATAAAATGTTTACAGAGCTCACAGTTTTGGAGGCTGAGAGTTCCAACAGCACAGCACAAACCTGGTTCCTGGCCCTTGGCTCCATCACCTAATGACGTGGTTGACAGTGATGGGAACATGCGCAGCAGCAAGCAAGCGGCTCCATCTAGAACCAGGAGCAGAGTGAGAGAGAGAGAGAGGAAGGGTGGGGCCCCGCAATCTCCTTTGAGGACACATCCCCATCACCTAAGGACCTCTAAGGAGGACCCCAAAAGTGCCAACCTGGGGACCACACTAATCCAAACCATAGGACAGTGTACTTAAAACCCATTGTGGCTAGACTCTAGTCTTCTTCTCCACACCCCGCACCATGTTTTTATACATTTTGATGGCATTGCCTAGAATGCATACCTTCTTCTTAGCCACTTTCTGAACCACCTCACATTCTTCCAAACTCAACCTAAATGCCTCCCGCTCTGTGGAACCTTCTGTTTTCTCCCTAAGGCTGGACCACCTTGTGCTGTGCTCCTTGGGGCTCTGCACAGAATCTACACTGCAGCCTCTCATCATATCCATTGTCACTGCTATTTAAGAAACTACCTGGAGCCCGGTGTGGTGGCTCACGCCTGTCAGGCTGAGTCAAGAGGATCACAAATTTGAAGTCACCTCAGCAACTTAGTGAGGCTCTCAGCAACTTAGTGAGACCCTATTTCCAAATAAAAAATAATAAAATAGAACTGGGGGTGTAGCTTGGAGGTAGAAGGCCTGGATTCAATTCCCAGCACTGGGGGAAAAAAGCTACCTGCACAGCTATAACATGGCCTCCTTGAACACAGGACTCTTTGCTTCTGTTTTTCATCCTTTGGGTAGGGCATGTGGCAGGGCTCCTGATACCCATGATGAATTAAGGAACACACTAACCAGACATACCAGATGAACTTCAGAGAATAAACTTAATGCAATTTGTGTCTCATGTAAAACCAAATTTATGATTCTCTCTGTTTGATGTATTCTCTGAAGACTGCTTTATAATCACCAACATTCTGTTTTTTTTTTTTTTTTTTTTTTTTTTTTTTTTTTTTTTTTT
>PVJS01018022.1:13023-35529 GCA_004027185.1 Glis glis | reverse complement strand
AAGTCAACTACTATGCTGAAAACAGGAAGGAGGGAGGGGAGAGGCAGGGGGGTAGGAGTTGGGGGGGGCTAATTGACTGATGAGTGCATGTATATGTCAACCACCCTGAAATCCTTCAAGATGTATGATTGCAAGGCACTAATAAAATAAAATTTAAAAATTAAATAATCAATATACTCTAGTTATTTTAATAGAAATATATGTCTTAAACAAAGAGGGTTTTACTATCATTATGCCCCATGATGACCAGATCATGCCTAAAGCATTGTCTAAATTTCCTTGGTAGCACATTTAGGATCAACAAACTTAGTGAAGTTCAGAAAGAGCAATAAAAATAGTGAACACAGCCGGGCGTGGTGGCGCACGCTTGTAATCCCAGTACTTTGGGAGGCGGAGACTGGAGGATCCGGGTTTGCGGCCAGCCTCAGCTCTCTCTCTCTCTGTCTCTCTCTCTCTGTCTCTGTCTCTCTCTCTCTCTTTCTACCTAGTGAGGCCCTCCGCAACTTCGTGAGACCCGGTTTCAAAATAAAAGTATAAAAAAATAGGGCTGGGGGTATAGCGCGGAGGTAGAACGCCCCTGGGTTCAATCCCCGGTACCGCAAAAAAAAAAAAAATAGTAAACACATACTACAAGAGGTATAAAAACAAATGGGATGGTCATAGTGGAGAAGAAAGAGTTTATGTGCTACCTAATAGTGATTTTTAAATGTGGGAAAGCTGGAAGGGAAAGTAGATTTGCTCTGAATGAGTCTATTTCTCTGGGGAGAAGGATTAGACTACTGTGAAGCCAAGGGCCAGTGTTTATGCCTGAGCTGGGTAAAGGCTGGTGGGTGACCAACTCCTTTCTATTTTCAGATTTGTATGGAGAAAGGAAATATGTGTTGTGAGAAGTCATTTCTACTGTCATTTTTTGAAGGAATGTATCCATGGTAATAGCTTGACATTTAATGTTCCATCTTATTTCTGGAATGGCAAATCACAAACCATACAATTCAGGGATTTTGTGGAACGTCCAACTTCCTACATGGTAAACCACTATATAATATGCAGATTTGCTGGCTCAATTGAACAATTTAGATTTCCCTCTGGTGTAATGACAAGTCAGGCTTCGTGAAAATTCCCTTAAGATACTCAGTGTGGTGTAAAAGTTGGGCATTAGAGTATTTTGTTTTGGCTTTCATGGACGATATTCTTAGGAGAGAGGATGGCTTCTAATAGCATTTGGTGCTTTCAACCTGGAATTAAATCCCAATTCTGGTGATCTCAGAAAAATTGCCACGCTAACCATGGAAGTAAAATGATCCTACAGGAATAAAGTAATAAATTGTTCACCCTTTGGCTCTATGTACTCAGAATTCTCTACCAAATCAGATTCAAGTCTATTAAAAATTAATGTTATGAATGGCAGTCTATCGCCTATAAATATTGGGAATTATAAGGGACTAGTTCTAAAATAAAATTAATTTGGTAAGTGTAAGCCAGAGATTTATCTTCATCTTGGCAGCCTGTGTTCTGTTCTGCTTCTCCAGAATATAAGTTGTACACACGTAGGTACCATACCTGGAGCTTTACAGGTGCAGGGATGATACATAACTTCTACAATTGTGGGCACCACTCACAGAGTGTACAAATGCAGTTATCACATAGAATTTTAAGGCTATGGGCACTGTATGTGGAAACTATTGGTGATAGATATGTGATCTTGCCTAACTCTGAGTCTTTATATATATATTTTTGCTAGCCCAAGTATTTATTATTTTCACTATTAACTTTATATATGCACAAATATTTATGGATTATTTCTTGAAACATTTAAAGCTATACTTCAATGTCCTAGAAAGGAAATTGACATTTGTCTGCAGATAAACTTTTCTGGGAATATCATGGATGGAATGACAAATGAGAGAACAGTTTCCTCATATACTTACTATTCAAGGGGATTTAGGATTAGGAACTTTTATGGACCAAAATTGGATATTTTGAGAAAAAAATATGTTTGTTATTATGGTCTAGTTACAAAAGTACAATAAAAAGAAAACACAATTTAACAGAATCCATGAGCACATTTTTTCCTCATCTAAAATATGTGACAGCTGAAAAAGAACATAAATCACCTCCGTCAGATGTTTGAAATTTTCTAAAGTGAGAGAAATGAAGCCAGTCAAACATCTGTAAGGGCATGCAGTACCTCAGTGATGCTATGTGGAATGATAACTTTTAGTGGGAGACTTGACTGGGCACTTTGGCTCCAGACACAGGAAGAAGTTTTGTTCTTTAAGAAGTCAGGTGTCAGGTCATTCCCCATGATGGTTAATGAGTAGTTGATATAGAAACTAAAACGTTGCTATAGGAACCCTGAACTCTTTGCCCTTCCCTGGCTCACAAAAGCAAATTGAAGGATGGACAAATATCTTAATGATCCAAATTATGGAACCAATTTTATGCCTTATCCTTGACCTTGTCTCACGGTTTGAAATTTATTTCTTAAAGCAGAAACTATCATACTGTCTAGAAAAACCTTCAGGCAGCTCAAGTTAACTAATTTAACCTTCACTCATTCTTTATCTTGAAGTTGAAAATAGTAGCAGAAGATAGCACTTAGAAATTTGTTTCTATCATCTGTGGATTGAATTGATCCAGTTTATAATTTCTGCTGCACATTCCATACACAATGGAATCTCTGTGAGTAGAATAAATTAAGACTTGAAAAATCACCAACTAATCCAGCATAATGAAATGTTTAGAAGCCTGAACAGTTCAGCGTGAGAGTTTGAGGAACTCTGCAGACCTGTTTTCCAGGTGGAGCTAGTGAAAATGATTTTAAGACCTCCACCTGAGCTGGCCTGGTGTCACACATCTGTAATCCTAGTACTTGGGAGGGTAGACAGGAGGATCACAGGTTTGAGTCCAGCCTCGGTAACTTCGTTAGACCTTTAGCAACTTAGTGAGACCCTGTTTCAAAATAAAAAAAAAATAATATAGGGCTTGGAGTGTAGCTGAGAAGCAGTGTAGTTCAATTCCCAGTACCACACACAAACAAAAACAAAACAACCAAAAAGGAAAAAACAAACAGCTCCGCCCAAACTTCCATCCATTTAAAATACCTTCAAATGGTCCTAAGGGCTTATAGCAAATCAAAAAATATTTATAAAAGAAAATCTATTAAAACTTGGTAAGAACAATAAGAGTCTGTGATATTTGAATCAAGACCCACATCCAACTCCTACCATCCAAACCTACAAGACAGAAACTCCAATCCAGACTGACATAACCAAGAACACTGACCTCTCTTCCCTGGCTCCTAAAGGGCTCTACTTCTTAGAGGGGAAGGATGTCAATGTTTCTCATCCTGTCCCTATCTACTGCTGCTGATGCTAAGTTCTTTATCAGTCTCACAAGTCACAGGCTCCCTTCTTCTGTCCTGCTCTATCATGGGATGGTGTCTCTACCTTGGGTAAGACACTGCTGAGAATAGTGAGACCCTGACTACTCTTGCCCCACATTTGATTGGATCACTCTGTGGATCAATTTATGTGCCAGTGCACTACTGAAAAGAATGGCACAACCAGCCAGCAATTAAGAGAAGATGACCATCAAAGACAGCCTGCCAAACCCTGTTATCACAGAGGGACTGTCCTGTAAGGAGAAACATCAGAGGCTTTATACCTTGTGCAAGGAGATGGACTTCACTAAAACAAGCCACTCAAGTGGTAAGGCAGATAATAAGTCCCAAAATGGTAATGGTGGTATCCAGAGTTGCTACAATATACAACCTAAAAGGACCAGTTCCCAACACAAAATAAATTATGGGACATCAAAGAAATTGGAAGGTTTGACCTACACAGTGGAAAAGAAAAAGAAGGTAACAGAAATTGTCTATGAGAATGACTAGATGTTGAATTTAACAAAGATGTCAAATGAGCCATTGTAAATATGTGCAAAGAATTAAACAAAATCATGATTAAAGAATTGAAGGAAACATTAAATGTTTGCAAAGTAAACTTTAAACCAAAAATTTAAAGACATAAAAATTATAATAAAGAGACACAAAGAAATGCTGGCTTTGGAAACTAGAGCAACTGAAATTAGAAATTCACTAGAGAGGCTCAAGTAAGTGTGAACTGGCAGAAGAAATAATTAGCACACTTGAAAATAGAATGATAGAGATTATGCAATCTAAAAAAGAAAAAATAATGAATAAACTAAATGGAGCTTCAGAGAAATATGGAACAGCATTGAGTGCATCAAGGTACATAAAACGGGAATACGAACAGGAGAGGAGAAAGTGAAATAAACAGAAAAAATACAGAAATAATGGCTGAAAACTTCCAAAATTTGTTGAAAAATTAACCTACACATCCAGAAATTTCATGCTAATCAATTAAATATGCAAAAGTCATAGATATACTTTCTTACCTTTATTTTCTTAATTTATTTAAAATAAAGAGAATACGATGCCAGGCATGGTAGCACACACCTGTAAACCCAGTACTTGGGCGGCTGAGACAAGAGGATCACAGGTTCGAGGCCAGTGTACATTGACTTAGTGAGATCCTGTTTTAAAAAAAATAAAATAAAGATGAGGGTGTAGTTCAGAGATAGAACACACCTAGGTTTAATCCCCAGTATCATACACAGAAAAAAGAATGGGGAATAAAATGGTTTAATAGATTTAAGCAAGGGGTTGCAAGACTTGTACAATGAAAACTAAAAAATGTCAATAGGAATTAAAGAAGACCTAAATAGCAGGAAAGATATCTGATAATCACAGATTGGAAGACATATATTGCTCAGAAGATAATATTTTTTGCAGTAATTGACAAGTTGATTCTAAATTTCATATGGACTATAAGGACCAAGAATTACCAATACAATATTGTAAAAGAAGAACAAAGTTGTAGTATTCACTTCCTGATGTCAAAACTTACTACAGAGAGATAGTAATCAAGATAGTATAGTATCAGCAAAATAGAATTGTAAGTCTAGAAATAAATCCATGTCTAGGGCTAACTGTTTTTATCCAAGATCATCCAATGAAGGATAGAATAGTTTTTTCAACAAATGGTGCTGAGACATGTTGGTAACCATATGTAAGTTATGAAGTTGGACTCTCATCTCATACCAGAAGCAAAAAGTAACTTTAAATTGATTGAAGATCTAAATATAGGAGCTCAAACTATAAAACTCTTAAAAGAGAACACAGCAATAAATCTTTGTAAACTCAGTTTTGACAATATATTCTTAGATGACATTAAAAGCACTAGCAACGAAAGGAAAAACTGGTACACTGGACTTTATCAACATTAGAAGTGCTTTGGAAATAAAAACGGGAATCAATAAATGGCATGCCATCAAATTAAAAAAGCTTCTGTACAGGAAAAGAATAATCTCGTGTGAAGAGAGAGCCTACAAAGTGGGAAAAAACCTTTTTCACCTACTCCTCTGATACAAGACTAATATATAGAATGTATAAACAACTAAAAAAAACTTAACACCAAAAAAGCATATAACCCAATCAAAAATGGGAAATTTTGAACTGAATAGACAGTTTTCAAAACACAAGTGGCCAACAAATATATTTAAAAATATATTCAACAACCTTAGCAATCAGGTAAATGAAAATGAAAACTACACTGAGATTTCTTCTAACTTCAGTTAGAATGGCAATCATCAAAAAGACTAACAATAATAAATACAGGCAAGGATGTGGGGGAAAAGGAATGTTTGTACATTTTGAGTGAGGTTATACATTAGTACAATAACTATGCGGATCATCATGGAGATTCCTCACAAGACTAGGGATGGAACCACTATATGACCCAGGTATATCCCTCCTTGGTTTCTTTCCAAAATAATTAAAGTCAGAATACTATAGTGATACATACATATCCACGTTTATAGTAGCACAGTTCATAAGAGCCAAGTGATGGAGCCAGCTTAGGTCTGTCAACAAATTAATGGATAAAGAAAATGTGGTCTATACACAGAATGGAATTTTACTCGGCCATAAAGAACAAAATTCTGTCATTTTGCAGGGAAATTAATGGAACTAGAGAATATTATGCTTAGTGAGATCAGCCAGTCTCAGAAACTCATGGATTATATTTTTTTCTCTCACATGTGGAAGCCAGAGAGAAAACAGGAAAAAAGGGGATGTCAGATAGGTGATAGAACAATGGAAGGGGATTGGGGGAGTGACGAACAGATGAGCAAAAGGAAGCTTGAAAAAGGGGACAGTTCAAATAATATCAAGTTCATATCACTGCCAGTCTAACTAGCATGCACAGGAAAGGAAGAGGGGTGCTGCGGGGGGGGGTGTGTGCATATCGAATGTATCACTTTGAATTTCACTATGATGTAATTTTACATTGCACAAGTAAAATTCTAAAACATTTAAAAATGTTTGTCCTTCAAAGGAGATTATCAAGAAAGCATAAAGATAACCCACAAAAGAGGGAGGAAATATTTGAATACTATAGATATGATAATAGATTTATGTCTAGAATATATGAGAACTCTTACAACTCAATAATAAAAAGACAACTCAGTTAAAAATAGGCAAAGATAGCCCGGTGTGGTGGCGCACGCTTGTAATCCCAGTACGTTGGGAGGCGGAGACTGGAGGATCCAGGTTCGCGGCCAACCTCAGCGTGCGCGCAATCGATCAATCGATCTCTCTCTCTCTCTCTCTCTCTCTGTCTTTCTCCCTGTCTCTCTCTCTCTCTCTACCTAGTGAGGCCCTCTGCAACTTCGTGAGACCCGGTTTCAAAAATAAAGCATAAAAAAATAGGGCTGGGGGTGTAGCGTGGAGGTAGAACGCCCCTGCGTTCAATCCTCGGTACCGCAAAAAAAAAAAAAAAAAAGGCAAAGATTCTGGAGATATTTCTCCAAAGATATACAAATGACCAATAAACATATGAATACAAGCTCTACATCATAAATCATCAGGGAAATGCAAGTCAATACAGATTGAGTATGCCTAATCCAAAAATCTGAAATCCAAAATGCTCCAAAAATTTCAAATTTCTTGAGTGCTAAATGATGCCATCAGTGAAATTTCCACACCTGCCCTCATGTGAGGGGTCACGGTCAACACACAAGTGCAAAACACAGATTATTCAGCTTCCCCCAATAAGAAAAACCCTCCCAGCTCACTTCAGCTGTAGTATATCTTTTTAGCACATGCCCAGATTCCACACACAAGCACTGCTGAAAAGTGTAACAAAATGGCACGTGATCAGGGCAAATGTGCCAAAGGCAAGCTTTCCACAACGCTCTACATGAGGCTAAGCCCTATGCACATTACTCAGTGTGTGTGTGTGTGTGTGTGTGTGTGTGTGTGTGTTTTGCTTATTTTCTGTTTTGTGGTGTAAAGATACTGTTGAAAATGTCAAAAAGTCCTGGAGATAGCCTATGGGTATAAGAAAAATGGGAGGTTTTATGTCTATCTATAGCCAGAAGGTCAAGCGGTTGGAACAACTGGAGAGCAGTGTAAATGTGCAACATCTTATAGAAGAGGACAGTGTTGGGATGACCACTATACATGACCTGAGAAAACAGAAACTCTGAGGCTCTATCCTGAAAGTGATGAAGAGAAGTCAATGAAAAGTAGGAAAACACTGCATAAAGCTGGATCCATTAACATTGCAGTGAACACAGGCCACTTAAGGGTGTGCTCATTGTGAAACAAACAATGATCTAGCCTGCTGAAGAGAACTGCGAATATTCAACAGGCTGGTTGCAGAAAATATATACAAAAGACATAATATTAATAAAAAACAGTGACATTAAAATATTAAGGATTTGTGGAGATAAAGCATCTGTTGATGATAAACCAGTGGAAAAATTCCTTGATGAGTTTGCCAAGATCATCACTGATGAAAACTCGATACCAGAACAAGTCTATAATGCTGATACAACATCACTGTTTCAGCATTATTGCCCCCTAATGACACTACAGCTGGTGAGACAGGCCCTACAGGAATGAAGGATGCCAAAGACAGAATAACCACGCTGGGACTTGCTAAAACATCAGGCTTACATAAAGGTAAACTTGCTGTGCTGGGCAAAAGCTTGCATCCTCACCGTTATAAAGGAGGGAATATCTTATCAGCCCGTTATTAGGCTAACCAAAATGCTCTGATTACGAGGGACATCTCTTCCAATTGGGTTCACTTTTTGTTCCAGTGGCTTGTGCTCACTGCAGGGAAGCTGGACTGAATGATGGCTATAAGATTTTGTTATACCTTGACAACTGTTCTGCTCATCCTCCTGAACTCAGCAGCTGAGATTCTCATAAAAATAATATTTATGTCACATATTTCCCAGGGTATCCTTAGGTCAATGAACAGTAAATATAAAAACACTTTCTTAAGCAGTATGCCAGCATCAGTCAGCAAAGGCATGGGTGTGAAAGATTTTTAAAAGGAGTTTAGCGTGAAGGATGCTGTACACGCTGTTGCTAATGCTTGCAACAGTGACTGAAGACACAGTTGTGCATGCATGGACAACCTCTGGCCTGTGACCATGTTCACTGTTGATGATAAATAAAGTGGTAACTTTGAAGGATTCTATATGCCTGATCTTATATATGCAAAGAATATACTTTTGGAGTCTGCCTATAAACTAGACAAAGAATAATAATATTAATAATATCAAAGAATTTTTTAATATCAGTAATGAATTTCCAGTTCATTCATTGACCAATGGTGAAATAGTCAAAATAGTTCTGCATCAAGGTGATCATGGTAATAGTGATGATAATGATGATACTACTGCAGAAAAAGTGCCTCCACATGACATGGTGAAAATGTGTGACATGTTTATTGAAGGACTAGAGCAGTGTGCATTCATGACAGAACAAGAAATTATGTCAGTTTATTAAATCTAAGACAAAAAATGGTCGTTAATGAAATAGATGAATATGGAGGAAACTTTTTTGTGGTACTGGGGATTGAGCCCAGGGGCATTCTACCTCCGAGCTGTACCCCCAGCCCTATTTTTTATTCTTTATTTTGAAACAGGGTTTCACTAAGTTGTGGAAGACCTCACTAAGTAGCTGAGGCTGGCCATGAACCCGGATCCTCTGGTCTCAGCCTCCCATGTACTGGGATTACAAGCCACCCAGCAGATGGCTCTTCCTTGAAGAACCCACTTCCTAGTCCCTCAATCATCTGGTTTTTCTTCTCACCTTCGAAAAAGCCTCAGTGTACAATTACATTTTAATCCAAATACAGAATCGCAGGTAGAGACTGAAGGCTGCTGTTTACTGATGCTGTTGAACAGCTGATATGGGCATTCCAGTGATTCTTCTGTGCTTAGTCACCCTGAACACATTATTTTTAATTGTGTTCATGGTATGCCCCATTTTATTTTACTGTCAAGTAGTTGCATGTGAATAAGTGTAAGACCATATGATTGCTCATCAGTAGCATAGACATTCAGAGTTAGGAACGGTGGTGATACCAAACAGCCACAGATTGTGCACGTGGGTGGCTGAGATGGTGACACCTCTGCTTTCTGGTGGGTTAGTGTGCACAAACTTTGCTTAATGCACAAACTTTTTAAAAGTATTGTATAAAATTGTATTCAAGGCTATATGTATAAGGTATATATAAAACTTTAATGAATTTTGTGTTTTGACTTGTGTCCTAGCCCTAAAATATCTCACTATGTATATGTAAATATTCTAAAATTAAAAAAAAATCCCCAGTTTAAAACACTTCTGGTGTCAAGCATTTCAGGTAAGGGACATTCAGCATGTACCAAAATGAGATATCACTTCTTATCCAGTAGGATGGCTAGAGTAAAAAGCGAGGAAAATTCTGACAACGATGTGGAGAAATCATTAAAAAGAATGAAGGTCAGATGCATGTTACAACATAGATAAGCCTTGAAAGCATTATGTGAAGTGAAAGAAGGCAGACATGAAAGGTACCATGTTGTATGATTCTACTTATATAAAATTCCCTACAAAGGCAAATCAATAGAGATGGAAGTTGGTTAGTGGTTGCTTAAAGTTGAGGGCATTGGGGAGATTGGGGTTATATTTAAAAAGGTACAGAGTTTCCTTTTTAGGTGATGAAATGTTTTAAAATTGACTGTGGTCATGCACATATCTATGAATATACTAAACATATTGGTTAATTCATTGGTGAATTATATGGCATGTGAATGCATTTCAACAAAGTGTGGCGAGTAGAAGGCAAGCACACAGACTGCAGAATTCCTCTAGCTGAGTTAATATATTACAAATATTTTTTGTATGCCAAAGAATCAGAGCCTAGCATCCCAAAATACAGGTGTGGATTCCTAGAAAATGGAAAGTAAAAATTTACTACCATTTTCAAAAGCAATTTTTGCTTCCCCCCAAGCTACACCCCCAGTCCTATTTTATTTTATATTTTGAAACAGGATCACTAAGTTGCTGAGGCTGTCCTCAAACCTACGATCCTCTTGTTTGATTCTCCCAAGTATTGGGTTTAGACATGTACACTACCACTCCTGGCTGATTTTTGCTTTTATCAAGAATAGGTTTGGCATTTGTCACATGTTGATAGTTTCTTATTTTCAGAGAATTTTTTTTTCTTTCCTGAGCTATGCTCCTCTCTAATTTTCCTCTTGGCATGGAGGACCAAAGCAGTCAGCTCAACACAACATTGGAAGCCAGCATGAGGACCGCTGTGCGTGGGTCCAGCATGCTGAGAAGCTGCCTCACTGGAAGAACAGAACTATCCTATCAAGTACCAATTACAAAACTGCAGATTTTCCCACTGGACTGGTGCTGAAGCTACCAAAGAGAAAGAGGCTTAAAGACAGAAAGAGAAACACGCACACTTTCCACTGGGCTGTTTCATAGTAAAGTGTCTTTCAGGTGTACAGAATAAAAAGGAAGTCAGTTGGAAAAGACAGACTAATTCACATAGACTCTGTCTTTGACTGGTTCCTTTGAAGAGACAAACTGAAAACATACTGGTGAATTTCAATAACAGGTTGAAGGAGACTAGGAAATAAGGAATCCTAGAAAAAGAATTCGAGGGAGCCGCTGGCAGCTTTCAGAACATTTGCAATTCTTTATGAGCCTCAGGTTATAGCTTGTGCCTGAACCCAACTGAGAAGATCTGAAGAGCTGGAATTATACCATTCTGGCTGCTTTCTCTTTTGTACATCCTTTAATCCAGGATAAACAGAACATTGGTAAAAGCAGTTCTCTTTAAGGGAGAGATTGAAGCATTTCTCCTGCTTTTTCTATTCAGACTGTACCTCAGAGTAATCAAATTGTTGGTGAGAGAAGTTTCTCTTTCTAGAAATAGCCCAGCCAATAAATAAACAGTTATATTATCACCACTTTGTAACTATTAAGAAATTAATGGATATAGGAAATGATCTTCAACTGTTGCAAGCAGCAGGAAGACAATCAAATATTATGTGCCTCCTGATAGAAGAACACATTACCACATAAGAAAAAGCCCAAACTGTGGAAAGCTGTATGCTATGGTTTGAATGTTTCCCCAAGACCATGGATTAAAGGCTTGGTCTCTAGGTGGTGCTATAGGGAGGCGGTAGAACTTTTAGGAGGGAGGGCCTAGTGGGAAGTCCTTAGGTCACGGGGAATATGCCCTCAAGGGGAACTGTGTGACTCATCTTTTCCCTTGTCTCTGTTTCCTGGCTCCTGAACTGTGTGGTTTGCCTTGCTATGTACTCCTGCCACGAGTTACATTAGTTTTGGATGGAAATTTTTAGAACTGTGAGCCAAAATCTTTTCTCTGCCTCAGGTATTTTGTTATCGTAATGCAAAGCTGCAAGATACACAAACTGCAAGAATATAGTGGTGGTGGTGTTAGTCGGAAGAGTTTTAGATTATAATAATGCAGTAATGTTATAGTAATGCAAAGCTGCAATACACACAAATTGCAAGAATGTAGTGGTGGTGGTGGTAGTTGGAAGATTTATAGATTAAAATAGATTTAAGGGATACACTAACCAATTAACATGTGTGAGCCTTTTAAAAAATCTCAATTAAAATAAACAGTAAAGATAAAATCAAGGAAAAAACCACTATTAACTGAGGGACTGTGGACTCTGACAATATTTGTTAATGTTAGTAATTAATCTTACTTTGGGGGATATGATGAAGGTTCTGTATTTATATGTCTTTTGGGGATACAGACTAAAATATTTACAGACAAAATGATATAATGTCTGGTATTGGCTTCAAAGTAATCCAGGTGGGAGGAAGTTGGGGAGTGTAGAGGAAACGGGATTGGTCACAGGTTGGTAATTATTGAAGTGGGAGATGGAGGCTCATTATATGGATCATTCTACTCTTATTTTTTTTATTTTTATTTTTTGTGGGACTGGGGATTGGACCCAGGGGCATTCTACCTCCGAGCTACACCCCCGGCCCTATTTTTTATTCTTTATTTTGAAACAGGATCTCACTAAGTTGTGGAGGGCCTCACTAAGTAGCTAAGGCTGGCTGCGAACCTGGGATCCTCCTATCTCAGCCTCCCAAGTACTGGGATTACAAGCCTCCGCCACCACGCCTGGCATCACTCTACTTTTATATAATTGATGTTTCCATAATAAAAAGGTAACAAAAAAAATGTGGCATTCATTTTAAAAGGTTACACAGCTGCTAAGGGTAGGAAAAAAGTGTCTAAAGTTCAAAATTCAGCATTTATTTGTTATTTCAGGATATTTTTTTTACCCATATAAGAGCCCCAACATGATAAACTGACCATTTTTCTAGGTTTAAAAGGTCATTTTCTTTATTATAATAATGTATTTTCTAATTACAACAATATCATAATGAAAAAGTATTTTCAAGTTCCATTTTGGAAATATTGATCTAGTGGCTAATGTGCAAAAGGAAAATAATATTATTTCTACGAGTATAGTTTCTCTATATGAACAAAAAATTAATAAAAGAATAGGTTTTATTCTTTTATTCTGTTAGGTAGGTTAGGTGTACTAAATGCATGTTTCAACATGTTTTGGACTATTCCCTAAAAGAAAATCTCTTTCTCTCTAGGATCCAAATCTTTCTTGTTACTTCAATTCTTAATACTTATTGTTAAAATGATTTGAATCAATATGCCTTATGTTCCCAACTGAACAGTAAGTTCTTTGAACACAAAGGTAGTTGTAGGGGAAAAATAACCCTCAGAGTTCTTAGTTGGAAAAGTCTCTGATTTCAAAAGATATTAACAAGAGAAAAACACACAGAGTATATTTAACATGTACAGTTCACATGCTATATATGGGAGACAATCAGAGAATGAGCAGTTCTCAATGGGGTAGCTTTAAATTCCAGATCATAATAGCATCTTCAAAAACAACAATAAACTTTTACAGAAGTGACAAGACAAAGGAAAAGGACCTTGAGTCTGCATAGGCAGCAGCTCAGGGGAAGTCAAGTAACAGGCAGATAAAGGGGAGTTAGTAAAGTTTGTTAATACAGACTTCCTCTGGTATCTTCAGGCCAATAGGGATCTCACGCTGACCTCAGTGGCTAACCTATGTAATTTCTGTGGTGGAAGAAGGATTGGTGGGTAGGATACCTTTTGTTTTGTAAATTTATGCCAAACTTTCAGACAAACAGAGAGTGCAGAAAGATTTCCTGTATTTGCTTTATCTTAATTGTCTTCAGCTCAAAAATTCTTTCCTATTTTGGGGAAGCATATTCCAGCCTACCACATAGTCTTTTAAAAATTTTAACATACACAGTCCTCAACTTAGGATGGTTGAACTATAATTTTTAAACTTTATGATGATACAAAAGCAATACACATTCAGTAGAAGCTATACTTTGAATTTTGATCTCTTGCTGGGCTGGCAGTAAGTGGTATGATAGATACTCTCTTGCAATGGTGGGTGGCAGCAACAAGCCATAGCTACCAGCTGGCCATTCATCACAGGGGCAAACAACCAACACTCTACAGTGTTCTGTGTTACGAAGTCAGGTAAGTTAGGTGTACTAAATGCATTTTTGACATGATTTTTTTTTCAAATCAAGATGAGTTCATCTGTATATAAGTTGAAGAGCATCTGTATTCTACACAGAATTTACCATTGTGGTTTGCAGATAGTAGGAGGTCAATGTAAATAAGTTTATCTCTTTCCATATTGGAGCCAAAATTAAAGGAATGACTTCTCTTAGAAATAGTAATGCTAAGTAATGTTAATATATGCCTCAAATACACATCACAAATACAAAAGGGAATACTTTACTTTTGATTATGTCTGATGGCACCAGGAATTATTGAACAGACCATGTGTCTGACACATGGTATATATTTAATAACTGCTTAATCTTTTCTCTTCTCCTTCCCTCTTAATAAAGACTAAAGCCGGTGTGATGGCGCACACTTGTAATCCTAGTACTTGGGAGGCTGAGACAAGAGGATCACAGGTTCGCGGCCAGCCTCAGCTACTTAGTGAGACCCTCCACAACTTAGTGAGACCCTGTCTCAAAATAAAAAATAAAAATAAGGCTTGGATGTAGCTCGGAGGTGGAATGGCCCTGGGTTCAATCCCCGGTACCGAAAAAAAGAAAAATAAAGACTAAAAATATACAAGGTGCTTTCTTACATAACTTTGAAAAGTAGTTAACAAATAATACATATTTGCTTTAGAAAAATAGAAAAAGGGATTTCAAAATTTTAATATTTAATATACTTTTATTGGTGCATTATAGTTATACATCATAACAAGGTTTAAAGTGATAGAAGCATACATGCAGATAGTAATTAGTGTGTTTTCCTCCAGATCCTATCCCCTTTCTTCCCCAACCTGTACATATCATTGAGATTGGTATTGAAAACTTTTTATATGTACATAGCATTATTTGAACCGCTTCCTTCATCAAGTCTCATTTTTCCCCTCTCCATGCCCCACCCAAAATCTCTTTCCACTATTCTACTGGTATCTCTCCTCATTTATCTGAAATCCCTTTTAAAGTTTTTGAATTTAATATACTTTTATTAGTGCACTGGAGTTTCACATCATAATGAAATTCAGAATTATTGAAACATACATGCACACAGTACCTGGTGTTTCCCTCTGGGTCCCACCCCGCCCTCTCCTCCTCCTCATACATGTTATTGAGAGTAGTATTGATAACTTATCAATACTATTACTTTTCCTCTCCATACTTGTTATTGAGATTAGTATTGATAATTATTTGTATATGTACATAGCATTATTTGAACTGTTTCCTTCATCAAATCTCCTTCCCTCATCCTCCTTCTCCCAATCTCCCTCCATCATTCCACTGCAATCTCTACTCCTCTATCTAAAGTTCTTTTTGTGTCCCAATTTCCCTCTAGCTTCCACATATGAGAGAAAACATATAATCCTTCACTTTCTGAGACTGGCTAATCTCACTTATCATAATACTCTCTAGGTCCATCCATTTTTCCACAAATGACATAATTTTGGCCTTCTTTATGGCTGAGTAAAATTCCATTGTGTGTATTTACCACACTTTTGTACTCCTTCATCTGTTGATGGATACCTAGCCTGGTTCCATAATTTGGCTACTGTAAACTGTGCTGCTGTAAGCATGGATACGCATGTGTCACTATAATATTTTGACTTTAATTCCTTTGGAAAGATACCAAGCAGTGGTATAGCTGGGTCAAATGATGGCTCCATTCCAAGTCTTCTGAGGAACCTTCATACTGATATCCATAGTAGCTATACTCATTTCCAATCCCAATAGTGTATAAGTGTTTCTGCTTCTCCACATCCTTGCCAGCATTTATTATTTTTGTATTCTTGATGACTGCCTTTCTAACTGTAGTTAGATGGAATCTCAGTATAGTTTTAATTTGCATTTCCCTGATTGCTAATGATTTTGAACATTTTTTCCATACATTTATTGGTCACTTGTATTTCTTCTTTTGAGAAGTGTCTATTCAGTTCAATTGCCCAATTCTTGACTGGGTTATTTGTTTTATAAGGTGAGGTTCTGGGGGGTCCTTTCCCCCCAGATGTGCGCTAGAGACACTGTAGAGTGAGATGGATGCAGGGACCTGAGGCGCTGAGCAGGAAGGGAGCCTCCTGATGGAGTAAGGGTTGGCCTGTCTCGGCGTGGAGGGCAGCTGCTGCAGCATAGGGAGCTAACTGGGAGACAGCTTCATCCTTCTGCCACAGAAACCTTGTTGTCCCTCCACTTCTACTACTGTCAGGATTGTCAGTCATAGCATAGGCCACCCGCTGATAATCCAAGGCACCAAAAGACTACTAAGGGCAAGACGCCGATGGAAATTATGTGGATGCCAGTAACCCTTGGGCCCATTCCTGTAAAGAGAGCTGTCTGTTGGGGAATGGAACAAGAGAGAGGCCTGCAACTTAATTTATTCTCTGTCTTTAAACTCGCCAGAAGGGACCCAGCCATCTCACTTCCCTAAATCATTTTATCAAATGGAGGAATTGATACCCTTGGGAACCATGAGCTCACTAGCAAAATAATGGGATAATTTAGGAGTATATCCTTATAAAAGTAAGACCACAGATGGAACAAATGGATTGTTTTTCACATAGATTTGAAGAACCAATTAACCTAAACCTACTAAATAATCTCAATGAAGTATGGGAATATAATAAGAAATAGGAACCAGAAACAAGGAGTTATAAAAAAGTCATACTAGGGTTGAAAATGTAAAAGTTGAAATAAGGAACACAATAGATAAGATTAATAGCAGACTAGACATGACTAAGGAATAAATCAATACACTGGAAGGTCAGATTGAGGAATTCATTCTAATTGGAGCAGGAAAGGATAAAAAATTATAATAACAATAAAAAAATGGAAAAAGTAGAAATGACAACATCCGGAAATGAGTCCCAGAAGGGAAAAAATGGGAGAAGGGAAATATTTGAGGAAATAATGACAATGAACTTGCCAACATTAAAAAATTAATTTAATTAATTAAAGAATTAATTAACTGACAAAAGAGAATTTTAAATGTTTCCAGATAGAAAGAGGATAGAGTATTATTTAATCTCACAGAGAGAAATAAATAGTGGTGACTGATAGAGATAACAGGGATTATACTCCAATCTCCATGCAGCAAGATCTAGACACTCTTATAGAAGCTGCTTGTAATGTTCCCAGAAATACCAGGAAAACTGATATTGGAGAGCAATTATGTTTTATTTTGCTTGGGATAATGTTCACCACAAACAAATGTTAACCAACCCCCAAACACTCTTACAGATACACCCAGTATAATATTTGACCAAAATTTCTGAGTAACTCGAGGCTCATTCAGGTTGACACATAAAGTTAACCATCACACATAGTATCAATACTATGTGGGAGTTCTACTTGCTTCATATCCTAACACCTGGCAATGTCAATGTCTTTATTATTAGTAGTATCTCCTTGTGGTTTTAATTTGCATTTTTCCTGGTAGCAAATTATACTGAGCATCTTTTCATGTACTATTGGCCATTCATATACTTTCATTTGTGAAGTAGCTACTCAAATCTGCCCATTTCTATTAGGTCATTCTCTTCTTCTTATTGAGTTGTAAGAGTTCTTTATAGATTCTGGGTACAAGTCCTTTGTAAGACCTGTACATTGTGACTATTTCTTCATAGTGTGTGGCTTGCCATACCTATATATGTTCCTATGCACATGTGTATTTATAAATATCAGTTATATGTTAATTTATGAATATATGTACATGAATGCATTTATATAATTCTCATACTAAAATTTTAGTGGCATTTTGGCAGGCAGCAGTGAATAAATGTATATGCTTAATTTGACACATTTTACTCAAAGTCTATAAATGATTAATTTGTGCTTTTCAAATGCTGTTTATACTCTTTTTAGAGGATATGCCAATAATATAATGTGATTTGTTTACAAGTTTTCTGCATTCCTTACAGGTTCAATGAGGATAAGATCAAGTCTTCATGTTTATACACCTGGTGACTAAGCATAGTGCTTGGTGTCTGTTATACATACAATAAATTTAAAAATGGACACTACTTATCTTGTGATAAATTAGAAGTGTGATGATTTTCTCTAGGAACCTTTTCATTACCTTCATTATTTTGTAGTGTGTGCTTTTTGAAAACTTCAGTTGGAAACATGAAGAGTGGAAAGTCTGAGTGTACTTTATAAAGTCATCTCTAGTGAAATCAAGCTGGGCTTTAAACTAGAGAAGCAGTCAGCAAACTTTCTATAAAGCGCAAGAAAATAACTGTTTCCAGCTTTGCGTACCACCTGGTCTGCTGTTATAGGATGCAAGGAGGCATAGGTCATACATAAATGAACAGACATGGCTGGGTTCAAGCCAAACCTTTTTTGTGAAATAAACAGTGTGCTGGATTGGCCCAAAGGCTAGTTTACCAACTTCTGCACCAGAGGAACCCTGAGTGTATTTAGGTGTGAATGTTATGTTAGGGGTTTTTCTTCCATCTGATGCTACCTCTTTGTTCATATGTGTACTGGTAGGAATACACTGTCCCCAAGTATTTTTCAACGCTTTAAAGGGTAGTAATGAGAATGTGCCTCTCAGATCTCTGATTGCAGAGAGCATTAGTGACCCCTGGCTCTAGATGCTGCACCCTGAAATTCAACACCACTTTGCTTCCAGTGAGCTTGCTGCAGACAGTGATTGAGCAGGGCAGGGATGGCAAGGGATACCTAAGCCTTGAACCTGTGGGACTCTACTCATTACCAAACTGGGTGTAAGTAATCCTTCTGTTGGGTAGGAAATAATCAAACAAGTGACATAAAACATTTCAGTAATGAGAAGATTGAGTGCAACATAGTAAATAAAAAGACAGTAAGGCATATACTATGAAATTTCAGACCACCAAGAATAAAGAAAACCTCCTTTAGATACCAAAAAGAGCAGCTAGGTCAAAGGCCTGGGAGTCAGTATAGCATTGGATACTGCGTCAGCCACTCTGGCTGCCAGGAGACACTGGAGCAGTGTTCTACCATGGCATCATGGCTTGGTGTAATGGAAGATTATATTATCTTCATAACAAAATGATTTGATTTTTCAATCATTTCCCATTATGAGAAGTTATGTTTTATATTTTTTCAATTATTTCTCATTATGAGAGACAAGGGTCTATGATCCTTGGAATGGTGTATCAGATCATTTACAATCTGAAACCAGCTTTCTCTCTCATGTTTCTCATCTCCTTCCTTATTAAAAAAAACTGAAGATATTATAGAAGGCACAATATCTGTTCAATGTTTCCCTGAACATTTTGTAGATGCCCATATCATTTTCCTTAAATGAAGCCTGAGAGAAACATACAGAGTCTTACAGACCTTTCTTTTTTACTTTTATTAATTCATTTTTTTTCGTACTGGGGATTGAACCCAGGGGCATTCTACCTCTGAGCTATACCCCAAGTCCAATTTTACTTTTCATTTTAAAACATGGTCTCAGTTGCTGAGAGCATCACTAACTTTCTGAGGCTGGCCTTGAATCTGCATTCCCCGGTCTCTGCCTCAAGTACTGGGATTATAGGTGTGTGCCACCACAACTGTCTTTTACATACCTTTTATTATTTTATGACCAATTCAAACATCCTCTTTTTTTTTAAATTCCTCGGCCCCTCTCCCACCCAGATAGTGCACATTTTATCACTCTTCTGTATTCCCATAATTTGAAAATAAGAAAGCTTATCTAATATCATCACACTGTAATAAAATAATTATAACATGATTTTTATCTAACCCTCATAGTTTTGAGCTCCTAAATATGGTCCATGTTTATTTATTTAATTATCCTTTGTATACCAATGCCTCCCTTTGTGCCTGTGTAAGTTCACATTCAGTAAATATCTATTTACTGGTTTTTATATGGTTTGTCCCTTCTGACACTCATGTTGAAATTTGATTCCTAATGCAAGCATTGAAAGGTGTTGGGACCTCTAAGATGTGTTTGAATCATGAGGTGAGGTCTGTGAGGGGAGGCCCCCATGATGGCCTTAGTGGCCTTGTAAGAAGAGAGAGACCTGAGCGAGCACACTTGCTCTGTCTTGACATGTGATACCCTCTGTCATGCTAGAAGGTTCTCACTAGATACTGGCATCATGCACGTGGACATCCCAACCTCCAGAACAACAAGCTAAATAAGCTTCTATTCTTTAGAAATTTCCTGGTCTCAAGTATTTTTTTTATAGCAACAGAAAATGGACAACGATGATCTGTTAAATTGAAATGAATCAGTAAGCACTCTAACATAAAAAACGAAGCAAAATAGTCACAGTAGACTTCATAGGGCATGTCCGAAATCTTTCTCAATTTGACAATTAGTGGTTTCTTTGTAGATTGATATAAATATTCAGTTTTTCTAGACTGTGAATACTACATTTCTCTTATCCATTAGCCAAATGTGCTACATTGTGTAATTGGGAATGGTGTGATCTCTCTCTTCTAATAGATGTGTACTTATTCCGTTCAATTGTGTGTGTGTGTGTGTGTGTGTGTGTGTGTGTCTGTTTGTGATACTGGGAATCAGATCTGGGGTCTTGTACATGCTAGGCAAGTGTTGTATCACTGAACCCCTCAATACAGGTGCTAGAAATGTCACATTCTTTCCTTCTTTTTCATTTTCTCACAAAAGTCATTATCAGAAAGAAAAGGTTCAGTAAGAGGACAAGGACAGGATGAAATCAGTTAAATAACAGGGTCAGGTTGCAGGATTTTATGAAAACAATATATCTTTATAAAAACAATGTAATTTTCTCCTGCTTGGCATAGGAGCAATTGTACCATCACAGGTATAGAATTTATAAAAGAACAAGCACATTTATTTGGGGGCAGTTCTCTAAAATATCAAATGATAGAAGATATGCCAACTTTTATCATTAATAAACTTATAAAAACGCACCATATATTTCAGCTTTCTCAATCCAGAATTAATAAGAAAGAAAAAAGGGCAACCATTTTCTTCAAATGTTGAACAGCATCATGCTTGAGAGAAGACAGTTAATTTAAAACATTAGGGGGAAATTGATGGAGTCATTAATGGAAAATGGAAGATTACAACTTTTAGTGACATGTTAGACAAGCACATTTAAACAATTTAAAAGTACTTTTCTCCCACAGGATCACGCATATCTCATTTCTGAATTGTCAGGGTCTTTAATTTATTCTGGATGCTTCTGATTAGTTCATCCTTTTGATGCAATGCATTTTCATTGTGACGAGAGAAATGTATATTAAGGCATATGGAAAACAGCTCTCAATGCAACCTGTATCCTGTGTTATACTAGAGATAACGTTAAAAAAAGTAAACCAATGATTCCAAACTACTGGTATAGAGTGAGACGAGGGGTCTTGTGGCAGGAATGCCTTCTCAGCTGAAACATCACAAGCAGAGGGCAGTGAAAAATTGATTGTCAGGTGTCTAAGGGTTGCAATGTATGAGGACAGAGCTTTTGATCTAGGATTGCTATGGTTTGGACGTGGTTTGTCCCCAACAGTTCATGCACTGGGAGTTTTATTCCTAGTGTGGTGATAAGAAGCGGTGGGACCTTTTAGAGGGAGGTCATTGGAGGCACTGTCCAGGGAAAGGTCTTGTGGAACACCGAGTTAGTTCTCATGAGCAGGTTGTTATAAAAGGAGCAAGTCTAGCCAGGCGTGGTGGCACATGCCTTTAATCCTAGTACTTGGAAAGCTGAGACAGGAGGCTCACAGGTTTGTGGCCAGCCACAGCAACTAGTGAGATCCTGTTTAAAAAAAAAATAGGGCTGGGAGTGTAGTGATATATACAGCAATGTCTTTTGATCACATAATCATACTACATTCCTGTTCTCTTATAATCCATTTTTTATTGTAGAAATTATATGGATCATCTTAAAAACAAATAAAATTAATTCCTTGCCATGGTGTTCAATATCTCATGAGACCTGGATTCTGCCACCACTTCAACCTTACCTCCTGCCAGTCTCTCCTCAGGCCACAATGACTTTCTTGCTATCCCATATTAGGGATTTGGAATTTTCTGCCCTTCCATCTGGGAACACTCTTCTTGTGAGCCTTCTTATATTTGGGTACTTTCTCCTTCTTGTCATTTAGGTCTTATTTAAACTATCTTGATTCAATCTAAATTGCATATCCTATTTCTCTCCACCATATTACCTTTTTTTATAATATCCATTATATTTGCTATTTTATTATTTATTCACCATTTTAATGTTTTTCTCTCTCTCCCATCCATCAGAATTTAAGTATAATTAATGAGAAATAACACTATATTAAACAGAAAATAAGAACTCAAAATGACAGGAAACAGAAATAATCTCTCAATAATAACACTGAATGTCAATTAAAATTGTCCCTAATTAGAGCTGGGCGTGGTGGCGCACGCTTGTAATCCCAGTACTTTGGGAGGCGGAGACCGGAGGATCTGGGTTCACGGCCAGCCTCAGCGCTCTCTCTCTCTCTCTCTCTCTTTCTCTCCCTGTCTCTCTCCTCTCTCTCTCTCTCTCTCTCTCTCTCTCTCTCTCTCCTTA
>PVJS01018022.1:0-12923 GCA_004027185.1 Glis glis | reverse complement strand
CTGGGTTCAATCCCCGGTACCGCAAAAAGAAAAAAATTGTCCCTAATTAAAAGACAATGTATTGGGATATAAATTTTCAAAATAGTTCCTAATGATCCTTGGTATTTCTGTGCTTTTTCTGGTGATATCTCCTTTTTCATGTCTTATTTTAATAATTTGGGTCATTTTTCTTTTGGTTAGGTTAGCTAAGAATTTATCAGTCTTGTTTAATCTTCTAAAACACCAACTTTTTGTATTATTTTTATTCTCAATACCATTAATATCTGTTTTTATTTTAATTATTTCCTGCCTTCTACTGGCCTTGGGATTACTTTGCTCTTGTCTTTCTAGGGACTTGAGATTAATTATTAAATATAACATATTTAGGATCTTTCTTTTTTTAATTGGAGCTGGGAGAAGGAGGGTGAGAAAGAGAGGCTAGAAGGAAGAGTGAAACTGATGAATGCACAATATATGCATGTGTAAAAATTTAACAGTGAAACCCATTAATTTGTATAATTCATAAGTATTAATAAAAATATTAAAACTTAATAAGACTTTATTTCAGAGTAAAAATCTGATTCAGACCAGTGAGCCAGTTTTCTTAAATAAACCATTGCTTCTATTCATTAGATTGTATTTAGTATTAGTAAGTCAATTCAGAAATGAACTCAGTAAGTAAGCCTGCCTATGAACTGCAAGAGTAGTTTGTTACAGTGGTATTTTTATGTGCATTATTGCGTGTGTAACTGTTGTACATGTGGTTGTCAGTTGCTCAAAGAACATGCAAATCAAGAATGGACATCCCCTGCACATACGGCCTAGAAAAGGGCAGCACAGGACCCAGGGTCTGCTTCCACAGTGTGCCCCAGAGTGTCCCATCATCCAGAGTTAGAAGGGGCTGACAAAGGAAGGCAAGGAGCATTTGGAGATAACAAAGGTGAGCTTATTTACTCACTAGAACAGGAGATAGAATCCACTGAAGCGATTCTCTGAGTTGTTCACTGAGTGATAAAAGTTGGGATGTTTTATGTGTCAGAAAGCATTTCAAAGTTTGCATTCTGGATAGGATGCATGCTTGAGTCTGCATACAAGCACACATGGCTGATTCAAAAAGACCCATTGTGGAGTGCCCAGGTAAGACTCTTCAACTGCCTCAAGGAAGCATACTGGCCTATCAGGGCATCCAAATTTCTTTACCATTTGTCAGCTTTAGCTGGAGAATAGCTCAAAGTTCATGGTTGCTTAACACATTAGGTCCCATATTTTACATTTGGTGAATATTTCAACAAAAGCGCTTTATTCTTTCACCCTTTACCCTTCCAGCTGAGCAGGGCTGCAGTCTCTGCTTCCATTCCTAGTGGCTAGGCTTTTCCTGCCTCAGAAACTCCTAGTCCTGTCTGGAGCACTGAAGCTTGAAAAAGCGCTGCCTCTGTGACAAGCAGACACAATCTCCCCCTCAGAATAGCTACTTCTTCAAGATCACACAGTGAGTTCAATTGTGTGACCATCCTAACCATTAAATATGTGCTGTCAGGATTTAGAGAAAACAGATAATCTTTGCAGCACAAAACATTCTGGTTTTGAATTTTGATTTTTCATCTAGAGGCTATGTGACTTTTAACCAGATACTTCATCATCACCTGTAAAATGAGGGTAAGGATGCCTATGTCAGTGACGATACTTGTAAACCATTTCCTTTAATTTCACGGTGACATATCAAGGTATATATGCACATTAGAAATGATAATTCAGTGCAGAAGTTAGGGAATAATTGGGACAAAATAGGGGCTTTAGATAATGAAGGAGAAACTCCACTGGTGAGAGGGAGGTGATCTAAGGGAGGGGGGAGGGAGAATTAATGAAGGAAACACTTCTATTGACATTATGTACATATGTGAGAATACCAATTTGAATCTCAATATCCTATGTGTGGAAGGGGAGGGAGCCGGGAGGAAGCTGGGAGAAAGCTCACCAAGTGCTTTGTGCATGTATATATACTACTATCACTCTGAACTACATTATGTTGTGAGACTACAATGCACCAATAAAAGTATACATATAAAAAGTAAAAAAGGAAATGATAATTCAGTGAAAAGAATGAAATTCTTTGGAAAAGAATGCTATGAGAGTTTTGTTTTGTTTCTTCACAGAGGAGATGGGGATAACAAAGTTTTAAAGCTTTGTTTTTACCTCCTTTGGCAATGATGCATGTGTTGATAATACATTAAAGCACTTTTACTCCTCCGGGATATGAGAGGAGCTGGGACTGGAGGTGGGAATGTTGGCATTGCTTGCAAAACAGTGGGACTGAGGCCATTTCTCCACTGACTATTAAAACTCAGTACTCCTGCCGGAAATCTACAAATACAAGGCACTGCTCATGTTCTTAGGTAGACAAACTATAGCAGAGCTTTGAAAATGGTTAGAATATAATGTGGTGCTTTAGTTAATAGTGGGGCAGAAATGCATCTTATTTTGCATTGTACTATGAGCTGGTTTTCCTTTCTTTTTGCATATGTTCCTTCTACTAGTACTGTATTTGTAAATATGTAATTATTTGCTTTATGATTATACTTCATTTTGATTGTTGAAATATTACTATAACATTTTCCAATTTTTAATTATTCTATCCTCTTTCTAATATTTATACACAGGCATTTTCATGGTTGCAAGCATGTTCATACAGTTTCATGTTCTGATTTTCTGATGTGTTTGCTATGTTGTCATGTTGTTTAATGATAGTGATTTAGTAGGGGCATAAAGCAACATCAGAAATTTAGCAATCATAATTAAGGAAACATTCAGAAAGTTTGAGTACTCAACCCTTAAAAAAAAGGGCAAGGTTAGGGCTGAGTGTTAAAATTGTAGAAATTCAAAACTTCTTTTTCTATTTTCACCATCTGCCTCTGTCTCTCTCTGCATCTGTTTAATTTTCCTCTCCTGCTTCAGCCGGATATTTTTTTCAAACCAAAAAGGCTGTATCCAAATTCAAGAATTTTGCAGTTTTAACCACTAAAGCTTAGAAACCACATCTTTCTCAGCTCTACTTCCAAACAGAAAGGAAGGATGGAAATGGCCATTGTGAAATCAATTGTCTATCTCTAGACCAATCTTTGTGGCCAGGAGCTGGAGTCTTGGTGAGGGTCATCCCTCACCTTTGGCCATAGTGGGGCATACAGGGCAGGTCTGCTTCTGCAAAAGGATTTCTTTCATGCAAATATATAAATATTCAGGACTGTTTCCAAAAGGCAGGATATATACACAGAAACAAAAGCCTTAGTATTTACATTTTCCTCATTCTTTTGATTAATTCATTTAGTAAAATTATAAAGAGGGAAATTAATAGGCTATAGAGAATGACCCTTCTAATAATTCTTAAAATGATTTATCAATTTGCTTTCCCAAAACTTTTGTAAATCAATTCAAACTGTTCCTTGTTTCCAGTGCTACCCCTCCCCTGTCCTTGCTGACATGAAACACACACATCTGGCAGTGTCAGTGATCTTAGGAAGATCACTGACAGAGTTGGTTGCATCAGTACAGTTTGTACTGGCTGTCTGGGAAGTCCACAGGCTGCTACCTGATCTGTCTCTCTTCCTTTATGCTGCCATTACCCTATCTTAGTTTGTGAACTTCCTTCTCTATTTAGCCTTGCTACAAAAATGAACTGTTTTCACTCCTCCCTGCAGCTAAATGGGTTTCTATTTAGATGATAAGTAGTCTATTTAGATGATAAGACCAGACCCCAGATGCTGGTCACATCAGGGAGGCCAACAGGGTTGGCCAAAATGCCAAACACTGCTGAGGGCTTAGAAGAGTTCACAAATTCTGAGATTGCTAAAGAACCTTAAAAGGAATAAGGTCATTCATCCTCTTCTCTAGATCATCTGGTTTCCTGTCTTAGATTACCTGATCATTTCTATGCCTTTAGTTACATTGTGTCAGGCATTTAAAATTATCTATGTATATATGCCCATTGTAGGGAATATTGAAAAGTTGAAAAATATAAAATATGAAAAACTTGGCACAAAAAAGACACATAGATCAATGGAACAGAATAGAAGATACAGAAACAAGTTCACACATTTATAGCCAGTTGATTTGGGAAAACTGGTTACCCATTTGTAAAATGAAATTAAATCCCTACCTTTCACCCTGCACAAGATTCAACTTGAGATGGATTAAAGACCTGGAAATTAGACCAGAGACTTTGAAATTACTAGAGGAGGACATAGGTCCAACACTCCAACATCTAGGCACAGGAAGAAACTTCCTCAATAAGACCCCAAAGCTCAGGAAATCAAAACAAGAATTAATAAATGGGATGGCATTAAACTAAAAAGTCTGCTCATCCAAGGAAACGATCAAGAGTCTACAGAGAGATTATAGAATTGGAGATGTTTGCCAGCTATTCCTCTGACAGAGGACTAATATCTAGACTATACAAAGTACTTAAAAGACTTAACACTAAAAATAAAAACCCCAATCAAGAAATGGGCAAGAAATGGACACTACACAAAATAGGAAATACAAATGGACAATGTATATATGAAAAATGTTCAACATCATTAGCAATCAGGGAGATGCAAATCAAAACTACACTGAGATTCCCTCTAACCTCAATCAGAATGGCAATCATCAAGAAGTCAAACAACAATAAATGCTGGCGAGCATGTGGGAAAATAGGAACTCTTCCACACTGTTGGTGGGATTGCAAATTAATGCAGCTGCTATGGAGATCAGTGTAGAGATTCCTCAGAAAATTGGGAATGGATCCACCATATGATCCAGCTATACCACTCCTGGATATCTTTCCAAAGGGACTGAAATCAGATTAATATAGTGATATATGCATATCCATATTTATAGCAGCACAGTTCACAATAGCCAAATTATGGAACAAACCTAGGTGTTCATCAACAGATGAATGGAGCCGAGTGTGGTGGCACACACTTGTAATCCTAGTACTTGGGAGGCTGAGACAGGAGGATCACAGGTTTGAGGACAGCCTCAGCTACTTAGTGAGGCCCTCCACAACTTAGTGAGACCCTGTTTCAAAATAAAGACTAAAAAATAGGGCTGGGGGTGTAGCTTGGAGGTAGAATGCCCCTGGGTTCAATCCCCTGTACCGCAAAAAAAACCCCAGATGAATGGATTACAAAATTATGGGATATACGCCCAGTGGAATTCTACTCAGCAATAAGGAAGAAAATAATTATGTAATTTGCAGAAAAATGGATGGACCTGGAGAACATTATGTTAAGTGAGGGTCATGTTTTCTTTCAAATGTGGAAGCTTGGCAGTAATTGGGATATAGCCAGAACTTTTGATAATGGAGGAGAAACTTTAGTGGAGCCAGGGAGGTGGTCTAGGGGAATGTGGGCGGGGAAAGGGAGAATTAATGAAAGTATCACTTCCATTGACATTATGTACATATATGAGAATGACAATGTCAATTTCAATATCCTGTATGTGGAAGTGGGGGAGTAGGGAAGGAGCTGGGGGAAAGCCCACCAAGTGCTGTGTGCATGTATGTCAGTGTCACTATGAACTACATTATGATGTGAGACTATAATGCACCAATAAAAGTATTAAAAAAGACAAAAACACATAATACAAACCTTGGTACCCATGAAAATAAAAAATGTAATATTAAGTACAATTTTATTAAATGTCACTTAGCATTCATGATTCACTTCCCAGTAGTACCACATTATGGCGACCAAGCTTTTAACATATGGGCTTTTTAGAGACACTTATCCAAAGCATAGCAGCTTCTGTCCACCTCCTGCCTCCTCTTAAATGTTCTAGCTGTTTCTCTGTCCCTCTCCTCCCGGCTCTCATTTGACATATATTTTTAAATCATTTATTATGTGCCAGGCAGTGCTCTGTGAAATGAAATCTATTTGCTGTTTTAGCTATCATCGAAATTTCTTGCCTGGCACCCCAAATCTTTCCTAGTTGATCAAGAAAGTTGCTCAATCTGCTCATATTTCCATGAGAGATCCCACCTTGTCCTGGAATGTAGAATATGAAGTAAAAGCCAAATGAATAGTGAACAGAAGGACTTAGCAGGACCCCAAACACATTCTTCCTCAAACTAGATTACTTGTGAGCCTTCAGTTAAGTCTGAATAGAAATGATTGACATGAATCCTAGGGATTTCATGAGTAATTTTGCAGTAATGACTCCAATTTTTGAAGACAGGATGACATATTTAATCGTTAGAAACTTACCAACACCTCTTTTCCCTGTGCCGTTAGCCCTCCTCTTCAGGCATCCTTGCTCCACAGCCTGAGACTAGATGTTTGATTTAGGATTACAAGACTTCCTAGTGACAGCTCAGATGAGGTGTTAGTATATACACTGTTTTTTATATGTAATTGAGGCAGAGACTAACCTGTCTGAGGATGTCAGTCAATCCATCTAGCTGTGAGACATAATTGTGCAGTGCTGTCATTGTAATTTCTGGCTAAAAGCTCTTGTAGTAATGTTAAGCAGAGTCCTGTAAAATTGACAAAGATCCCTGACAGAACTCTC
This sequence comes from Glis glis, assembly GCA_004027185.1. Lineage (NCBI taxonomy): Eukaryota > Metazoa > Chordata > Mammalia > Rodentia > Gliridae > Glis > Glis glis. Next base: position 6,401 of record PVJS01018022.1, on the reverse strand, counting down.
TCCCACCTCCACTTCTAATGCAATGGAGGTGCCCAGGCAGGATACTCACAGTGGTTAGACAGGAACACATCGCTTCCGGGTGGGAGGATTCCGAGATGTAGTGAGATGACAATACAGTCTTTGCAGAAAAGAGCAAAGGAGCCAACTTGATACTTCATGAAGGGCTACAAATTCCTCCAGTGGTTTCTTCACTGGGCTTCTTCTCCATATCAAGTGCAAGACACCAGCCCATCTTGATTCCTACTCATTTATTGTACAATTGCATCAGAATGAAGAACCAGGACGGGGAAGTCCTTTAAAGTAAAGCTTCCCAGCATGGACACTACAAATAGACTTTCCAATGGCAAGCAGTTCGAGACATCAGCTTTGTTACTATTTTAAGGTTTGAAGATACAGGTATAGAGATGATAAATGGACACTGTTGTGTGTAACAAGGTGTTAGTTTTCTTTATAAAATGGTTCTTACCTTATAGTCATTTACATGTATTGAATGGGGCACAAAAGTATCACTAATTTCTCTGAGTTTTTTGCATTATTTCAATCGTTGTATAAATATACTAATTTAACCTTAAAAAAAAACCAATTGACACGGTTTTCTTTGACTTTGCCCCTATCCACTTATTTCCCTAATTATCTGTTCCTTTTAATAACCAAAATTCCCTAATGAGTCAGCCAAATATACTATCTCTGCATCATTTTATATTTAAAAAAATTTTTCATGGAGATATATTCCAGAGATATATACATATATAATATCTCCATGGTTTTGTTTTGTTTTGATACAGGGTCTTGCTAGGTTGCAGAGAGCCTCGTTATGTTGCTGAGGCTGTCCTCAAACCTGCAATCCTCCTGTCTCAGCCTCCCAAGTACTGGGATTATAGGTGTTCATGGACATAATTTAATAATAGTTTAGACTATAAAAACACACAATAATAAAAATAATTTTCTCTCCCCATTTCTCCTCCACCCTGCACTTTGAATTTTTGCTACTTTGGGTTATTTTGATGCTTACATTTATATATCTATATTTTCTTGGAATTGCAGTTTATGATTTAACTCATTTATATGATCACCCCTTTCCTTTTCTTCCCTCAATTTAGTTGTATCACTACTTTTTTGTCACTTTATTATTTACTTTTGTAACTTTAACACTACAAAGAATTTTTTTTACTCTTATTTACTTGTTTATTTTTTACTCAGAGACAGATTTCTTTAGGAAAGCAGATATACATTCAAGGAAGAATGAGTGCATGAGGGCTATCTCACGAGAAAGATGCCTTTTGGTGTAAGGCAAGGAATATACATTTGAGGGAGAATGCAGCTATCTCCAGAGGGAGAGACAACTGACTATGTATTTTTAAAACAAATGCATTGAATATATTTCAGCTTTTTATTTTGCAGTTGATACATAACAGGGTACAATGTGGTACTTTGGTACATGGATTCAGTAATCAAATCAGGGTAACTAACATATCCATCACCTCAAATAGTCACCATTTCTTTGTGGTGAGACCATTCGATTCCTCTCTTCTAGCTATTTTGAAACATACTTTTACGTTATTGTTAACTATGGTCACCCTTCTGTGTGATAAGACTGTGTCTTTTCACTTAACTTCCAAGTAAAGGGTATGTGGAAATTAACTTTCTGTGTCTTTGTTTATCTTTTTTCTCTTCATGTATTTTTTTTCATGTATTTTATCTCCACTTCGATTCATTTATAAATCTGGAAATTGACTTTTAGAGCTTAACAAATTGCCTTCTCAGATCTTTGAAGATACTGGTCTGTTTTCTCCTAGCATTCAATGCTGTTAATAAGAAGATGCCATTCTCTCTTTTTGAGGCAATCTTCCATCTATTTTTTTCTGTGTGTGTGTGCACTGAGGGCTTGTTAATTGGTGGGAGATTTTTCCAGAAATGCTGAAACCCACAAAATCTGTCTTAATTTTCCTTTAAATCTGTGTTTAATGTGTTTACACATTATCTTGGGAAGAGGGTGCAAATACTATCTTTTCTTCTGTGTGAACCAGTGGAGGAGGATGGAGGATAGATTTAGGGGCTTACAATTTATTGACATTTAATAAATCAATCTATTTCCATCTACACTTCTTAGTCACTCTCCATTTTACTTATGTTTCTAAGTTCTAAGTTTCTTATTTATTTATTTGTTTGTTTTGTGTGTGGTACCGGGGATTGAACTCAGAGGCATTCTACCTCTGAGCTATACCTCCAGCCCTATTTTATTCTTTTATTTTGAAACAGGGTCTCAATAAGTTGCAGAGAGCCTCGCTAAATTGCTGAGGCTGTCCATGAACCTGCGATCCTCCTGCCTCAGCCTCCCAAGTACTGGGATTACAAGTGTGTGCCACCATGCCTGGCTCTTTTATGCTTTATTAATCACCACTTCTTGCTTTAAAACTTTTCTATGCGTCTATTTTCTTTCTTTTTAAATCTACTAAAACTGAGGAGGAGGAGAGAAGAAGATGGTCATGGGTAAGACCCTAAGGTGAGCTTGTCTCTAACTCATCTTGGGGAGCTCCGAGTTGAGCAGCATCCCACATACCAGACTACCTTCATGGGAGGTAGGAACTAAAGACAAAGAAACTCAAGAATATTTATAGACACTTTTAAACACCAAGGCTGAAAAAGGAAAAAGAAGCAACAAATCCCTGAACAAGCAGAGATGCAAGAATAATAGCCTGCACCCCTGAGCAGTGAGCACTCTGAAAACCCCCCAAAATCTTATATTCAGCACCTGAGACTTACTCCACAGACAGCGAGGGCACCAGACACAGCCTCGCACAGCCTCATAGTGGTGCTGGACAGAAAAAGGTGACCAAACCCACCACCCATCCCTCCATATCTCCCCTGACCCATCGCACCCCAGCAGCAGAGGTGAGTGCGCGACCCACAGGGAGGTAGTGAAGACCCGCACCATTGTAACTGAAAAGAGACCATAAAAAGAGGGCAGGAATACATGCAGATCTTGGCTGTATGCTGCACATGAAATTCTGAGGAAAACACAGCTTGGAAGCTACAGACCAACCCAGCCCTTTCTGTGGAGACCAAGGACTCCCTGCTTGCTTTGGGATGGACCCTGTGCCTGAGCCCTGGCTCAGCACCATGCAGACAGAGGGAGACAGTAGGTCCAGGGTCTCACTAGAGGACCTAGTGCCGAGCTGCAGAATGACTTCTTTTTTATAGGTTTCTGAACAAGAAGGAATGCTTGGAACATGCTCGGGAACCCACAGTAATAAGTAGATCTTAAACAGCTGAAAACATCCACACAGACCCAAGAGGGCTACGGAAGCCAAATCTGAGAGTTTTTTTTTTTTGTTATTGTTTCAGTTTTTTAATATGTTCTATTTTTGTTTGTTTTTTGCTGCTGTTGTGTGTTTGTGTATTTGTAGGGTTTTTTCCTTCCCATTTTTTCTTTCTTTCCTCCCTCCTTCCTCTTCTTTTTCTTCTCTCCCTTTTTTACAATGCTGGGGATTGAGCCTAAAACCCTTGTGAACACTGGGTGAGCACTCAGGGCCACATCCCAACCCCCAGACTAGAAGAGCCTCTTCCCAGCAGCCAGCAGTCAGAGCCAGTCTCTCCCTGATGCTCTGCCTCATTAACAAAGTAGGAAACCCAGCAGGTTGGGGAGCAGACTTGAACCAGAGCTTTGGAGCAGCAATCACATCTCTTCTAAGCAAACCTCAGTCCAAGAAGAAAGAAAAACCAGGCAAGGGACTATCAAAGCCACAACATGATTCACTGCTTCTCCAACAAGGAAATTTTACTCATTTAAATTTTTTTTATTTATTGGTGCATTGTAATCATACATCTTGATGAGGTTCAGGGTGGTAGAGGTATACATGCACACATCACTCATTTCATGCACGCATCACTCATTTAGCCCTCCCCTAATTCCCACCTCATTCCCTCCCCCTTCCCTCCTTCTCCTGCTCAGAATAGTAGTTGATTTTGATAAGTTTGTGTATGTACATCCTGTGCATTAGGGTGTTTCCCTCTTCCTCCTTCCATCTCTCTCAGTTAGATCACTTTCTTTACTCATCTAAGGTTTTCTCCATCTTTGTCTGGACTCCCTCCTGTGTCCTATTCTCCTTAGCTTCTGCATATTAGGGAGAGCATCCAACTTTTCACTTTTTGTGACTGACTAATCTCACTAAGCATAATGTTCTCTAATTACATCCATTTCCCTGCAAATGATGTAATTTTGTTCTTCTTTATGGCTACGTAAAATTCTGTCATCTGTTGATGGACATCTTGACTGGTTACATAGTTTGGCAATTGTGAATTGTGGAGCTATAAACAGATACTCATGCATTGGTCTGGTAATTTGTTTTCCATTCTTTTGGGTAGATACCTAGAAGAGGTATTGCTGGTTCATATGGTAAGTTCATTCCCAGTCATCTGAGTATCCTCCACAGTGTTTTACAAAGTGGTTACACTAATTTGCAATCCCACCAACAGTGTAACAGAGTTCCTACTTCACCACATCCTCACCAGCATTTGTTATTGCTTGTGTTTTTATTGATTGCTATTCTCATTGGAGTTAGGTGAAATCTCAGGGTAGTTTTGATTTGCATCTCTCTGATTGCTATATCGTTGATGAACTTAGATGCAAAACTTCTAAACAAAATACTAGCAATGCGCATTCAAAACCACATCAAGAAAATCATATACCATGACCAAGTCCAGTTCATCCCAGGGATGCAAGGCTGGTTCAACATATGAAAAACAATCCATGTAATCCACCACATAAATAGAACTAAAGACAAAAATCACATGATCATTTTAATAGATGCTTGAAAAAGCATTTGACAATACCCAACACCCATTCATGATAAAAACACCGCAGAGAATCGGAATAGAAGGAGCATACCTCAACATCATATAGGTAATATACAATAGGCCCATAACCAACATCATATTGAATGAGGAAAAACTACGAGTTCCCCTTAAAAACAGGAACAAGACAAGGATGTCCACTATCACCACTCCTTTTCAATATAGTTATAGAGACTCTAGCCAGAGCAATAAGGCAAGAGAAGGAAATCAAAGGAGTGCAAATAGGAAAAGAAGAACTGAAACTATCTCTATTTGCAGATGACATGATATTACACTTAGAAGACCCAACAAACTCAACCAAAAGGCTTATAGAACTAACAAAAAAATTCAGCAAAGTGTCTGGATACAAAATCAATCTGAAAAAATCAGAAGCTTTTCTATATGCCAACCATAAATCCACTGGAAAAAAATCCATGAAACATTTCCACTCACGATATCCCCCCAAACAATAAAATACTTAGGAATAAACCTAACCAAGGAGGTAAAAAGACCTCTACAAAGAAAAATATCAAACATTAAAAAAAGAAATTGAAGAAGATCTTAGAAGCTGGAAAAACTTCCCATGTTCTTGGATAGGCAGAATAAATATCATCAAAATGGCCATTCTTCCAAAAGTGATCTACAGATTCAATGCAGCACCCATTAAATTACCAAAGTCATTTTTCACAGACATAGAAAAATCAGCCCTTTAATTCATTTGGAACAACAAAAAACCCAGAACAGCCAAAGTAGTTCTCAGAAACAAGAACCATGCAGGAGGCATTGCATTACCTAACTTCAAACTATACTATGAAGAAATAGTAATAAAAACAGCATGGTATTGGTACAAAAGCAGACACATAGACCAATGGAGCAGAATAGAAGACTCAGGAAGAAATCCACACATTTTCAGCTAATTGATTTTTGACAAAGGAGCCAAAAATATACACTGGAAAAAAGATAGCCTCTTCAACAAATGGTGTTGGCAAAACTGGTTAACCACATGCAGAAAAATGGAAATAAACCCCTCTTTCTTACCCTGCACTAGTCAATTCAAGATGGATCAAGGACCTGGAAATTAGACCAGAGACCTTCCAGCTCTTTGAAGAGGGCATAGGTCCAACTCTTCAATACATAGGCACAGGCAAAAACTTCCTCAACAAGACCCCAAAGGCACAAGACCTTAAAAAGAGGATCAATATGTGGGGTTGCATTAAACTGAAGAGCTTCTGCACAGCAAAGGAAACTATCAAGAACCCCCAATAGAGAGCTTACAGAATGGGAGAAGATTTTTGCCAGCTACTCTTCTGATAGAGGACTAATATCTAGAATATTCAGACAACTCAAGACACCGTAAGATAGTTGGTCTGGTTTGTCAACTTGACCCACCTAAGATCATGTGACTTTGGTTGTGTAACAGCAGATTGAACCAGAAGTCCTGCCCTAAATGTGGACAACAGGGTTCTGATAGGTGCAGGACTTTGATAAAAGAAAGCGAAAGCTGCGTAGAGGGAGCTGCGACTCTTCCTAAAGAAAACGCATCTGCTCTCATTTGAGATCGTCAGTCT
>PVJS01018021.1:7890-35529 GCA_004027185.1 Glis glis | reverse complement strand
AGCTGAGGCTGGCCGTGAACCCGGATCCTCCGGTCTCCGCCTCCCAAAGTACTGGGATTACAAGCGTGCGCCACCACGCCCGGCTTATTCTTTATTTTGAAACAGGGTCTCACTAAGTTGTGAAGGCCTCACTAAGTAGCTGAGACTGGCCGCGAACCTGGATCCTCTGATCTCAGCCTCCCAAGTACTGGGTTTACAAGCGTGCACCACCACGCCTGGCTCTTTTTTTTTAATTAGAGGTTAGTTCTCAATCTTTATTTCTCCCAGATAGTGTCAACACCCCCATGACATTGTTATTTATGCAGAGTTTGCAGACTGTTTTTCAAAGAATTGTAGTTTTAAAAATATTATGTCTTCCTATCTGTAGACATGCATTCAGCCAGGCATGGTGGCACACACCTGTAATCCCAGTACTTGGAAGGCTGAGACAGGAGGATTTCAGGTTCAAGGCCAGCCTCAGCAACTTAGTGAGACTCAGCAACTTAGTGAGACTGTCAGAAACTGAGCGAGACCCTGTTTCAAAATCTAAAACAATGTAAAGGGCTGGGGGTGTAGCTCAGAGATAGAGCACCCCTGGGTTCAATCCTCAGAACCATAAAACAGTTATAGCATTCTTCATAAATATTTCCATTATACTTGATCCTAAAATTGTATAGGGTCTTGGGTGTGTGCATATATTATCATGAATATGATATTTTCCATTACATGCTTAAGCTATTTATTATAGGTATACAAGGAAGTTGTTGATGTTTAATATGCTTTTGACTGATCAACTTTTGAAACTTAATTACTGGTTCTCACTTCTTTATAGCTTATTTACTCTCTTGTGTTTTTCAAGTAGATGTTGATATCATCTTGAAATAAAATTAATGTTATCACTTCAATGCTAATCCTTTGTTTCTTAAAAACTTTAAAAACCTCTTCTTGGTGAACTGCATAAACTTCTACTCCCAGTCTTGTATAATTTTGATGATAAATACTATTTTGGTTTAATAAAAATTTCATAAGTATTATTTTATTAAATATATCAAGGGCATTTCTTGAAAAGGAATTTTTAAAAATTTTTGTGAAGAAAGCATTCATCCATTTTTGTTCTACTCTTTCTATGCTTAAATTTTTTTTTTTCGGTACCGGGGATTGAACCCGGGGGCACTACCTCCGCACTACACCCTGGCCCTATTTTTTTATACTTTATTTTGAAACTGGGTCTCACGAAGTTGCGGAGGGCCTCACTAAGGAGAGAGAGAGAGAGAGAGAGCTGAGGCTGGCCGCGAACCCGAATCCTCCGGTCTCCACCTCCCAAAGTACTGGGATTACAAGCATGCGCCACCACGCCCGGCTTAAAATTCTTATTTTTATTAGTAACTCACATAACTTTAGAGTAGCAAGCCACAGTAAAGTTAATCTCACCTATTATCCCTAATTTTAAGGTATAGAAAACTGAGCCTCAGAAAAATTAGATGAGTTATTAAGGATACAAAGCTAATTAGTTTTAAATACCAAGTTTCTGGCTTCTATTTCTGTGTTCTTTGCACCATACCATTTACCCTTTTTATTGTTATAGCAGTAGTATTTTTACACTCCTGTCAAAATCACTTGGCTGAGAAAAACACAAATACCTTGAAATCATCGGCACAAACACCATGTGTTGATGTTATATAAGCCATATCTAAATTTTAATATGGCTTCTTTTTCAATCTTTAGTTTATTATCAGAAGGTACATTTAGTTGTACTATGTATTTTAGAAAGGAATTTTCATGTTGTATAATTGAATTTGCTGATGTTATATAACTGAAAGCAAGCTTTCAAACAATTTTCCTGAGTAAGTAAACTAATAGAAGTTTAGCAGCTCTAGAAGAGTGAGAGAGGATCTCTACCTAAGACTTGCACCACCAACAGTTCTGAGAATCACAGCTCGAAACCACTTCACTGAAACCTTTCGTTAAACTGGTGTAGAACTACCTTCTTTCTCCTAGATAGTGGATTATATCATACCTGTGCACCAGAGGCAAACTATTTTTATTTATAGAATTCTTCTGGTTTTCATGGTAATCATTTTTCATTGTTTCCTAGTGTTAATATTCTTGATATTGAAACAATTTCTGAGAGTAACTTTGCTCATTCATTTATCACTCTTTTAACAGATGTGTGTCAATACCTATATTGTGGAATGTATAGTGTGTACTACCTTGTGAGATTATTCAAAAGAGAAATATAGAGCCTCATAGTGAATTTTGATTATGTACACAAAAGCCATTTTCCAAGGCCAGAGACAATTAAAGGCCCCAAATGTGGTAAAAAATAGGATTCTGTGGAATCGTAGAGAAGAGTGGAGTGTGCTGTGCTGCATACTCATATTACCTGCTTCACCAGCAAGACACTCATTCCCTGCAGGAGCCCACAGCCACAGCTGAACTTCTGTTTAGAGACTGCCTGGGCAGAAGGGCGCTTCCTGGAGCAGCATGCACCTATGGAATGGTCACTGTAGAACTGGAAAGGTCCAAGTCATTTCCCTCGAATGGGCATAACCAGACTGGGCGACAGGATCACCTGAGCAGCTACCAGACTTATATCACAGCCCTGCCCTCCCTCTGCCCAACACCCCTTCCTTACTCTCTTCCAGGTGCTTTCTCAGGAGCACTTCAAAAAAACCTCCTGCATACAAGCACATTTCCATCTCAGAGCTATTTCCTGGGGAACTCAAAGTAGAAAAAAGATTTTCATGGAACTCATAGTATTTTAATGGAAATTTGAAAACTAGCAGGCTTGGGCTATGTGAGCTATGAGAGAAGGATATTTCAGGTGGTTGGGAGCACTCTAGCTAACACATCTATTGGAATAAATCATGTGTAAAATGACAAAGGTTGATTAATTGTCTAGAGCACACACAACACATGGAGACGATTGTTTGGACTGGAAAGAGGTTGAGAAAAAAGGATTTTATTTTGTGGGTAGATAAATGAAAGACACTAAAGAATTGATGGATGCAATAAAACCCTAGTATTAGAAATAATATATTTATATCTTCTAATTAAAAGAAGAAAAATATTAAATTAAAAATGTGTGCTTTTATATAAAACCACTGACCATTTTCTATCCACTTTATATTAGTTAGCTAATTAAAATTCAATAGATCCTCAAATCAAATATTTTCACATTGGCTTTCTTGATTAATTTGTGGTAAATCCTCATAGTAATTATTTTCAATGCTGAATGTATGAAAACAAAAAATATTAGTGCTTGCAAAATATCTCAAATCTTTAAGTACTAATATATTATCTCCTCATTGTACATGTTGATACTTACTTATATCTAAAAGATATCTGTGATACATGTTGATATCAGAAAGTATTTTTTGAAATGGCAAAAATACTGAAATCATTCCAGTTCTTAAATGGTAATTTATTCATTCAGCAAATATTTATTGAATACTACCATATGCTGTACTGTGAGATCACTGAATAAGAAAGGAAAATAGAAATATAAAAAAAATTAGAAGTGTGATCAGTTCTACAAAAGAGGAAACACCAACTGTTCTGTAAATATGTGACTGGAGGTCACCTATGTGACTACTTAGGTCTAAGACTGACAGATAGATGGAAATATTTAGGATGCTTAGCCATTAGCCAGGGAAGGAAGAAGAGAATATTCCAGGAATGGGGAAAGAAGACTGTTTCATACAAGGGGAGAAGAATGTTATCAGACTTGGAGGAAAGAGGCTTTGGCTCAACATTTGAAATAAGCCCAGAATGGCAAGAATAGACAATAGGGATGTGGTTTCTCATGCGCTAGGAGAAGTAGACCAGAAAGTTCATGCAGGGTTTTATAAAACATGTTAAAGTTCCTAACCTTTATTCAAGGGGTAAGGTGACCCTGAAGTGTTTTTTTGTTGTTGTTGTTTGTTTTTTTGTTGTTGTTTTTTGGTACTGAGGATTGAACCCAGGGGCATTCTACCTCTGGGCTATACCCCAGCCCTTTTTATTTTATTATTTTGAAACAGGGTCTCACAAAGTTGCCGAGACTGGTCTTAAACCTGCAATGCTCCTGTCTCAGCTTCCCTAGTACTGTGCTATCTTAAACCAGGAGCTGACAATATCATCTAACCCTGTGGCTGCCAGGTGGAGAATCCATTCTGCAGCTGCCATTGGGTCAGGACAGAGTGGCTGAGACATCAATCAAGAGGAGGCCTGGGCCACGGTGTGGGCCACAGAATAGGCAGACACAGATCTCTAAGAGATAGGGGATTACAAAAAATGACTTGCTGATTAAAGTGTGTGAGGAAGCGGAAGAATAAAATAATGGCTCCTAGGTTTGTACCATAGAAAAATAATTCTAATAAGTTGTTAACTTTTGAGGGGGCTTTAAAAAATTTGCATGCCTAAGAAAAATGGAAACATATGACTTTGCTTTCTGTATAAAGCCCTGTGTATCATTTAGGATTTACAAACCCAAAGGAGAGAGAAAGAAAATACAGGAAAGCATAATCCAATTTACCACAAATAGTATAGACTTGGAATATAAGAACGCTTCTTTACAAAAATGTTTGCAAATTAACTTTTTGCCAGGGGAGCTTTCAAAAATGCCTCTATGCCCTTAGAGTAAGGCTCTTATATTTGTGTGCATACCAACTTCAGGTCATTTGAATTACAAAGTAGGTAAAATGCTATAGATTTTAATTCAATTTAAATTCAGTTTTTGAACCATCCACTATGATATACATATGCTATATTAGACACACAGTCTACACAGTCTAGAGGAACAAATAAGAGGCACAAGATAAAGGTTTCAGTTGTGCTCCTTGATAAGCTAGATGTCTGTACCTGTTCCCTTCAGGATGTGGATGGCATGATCAAAATAATTGCTAGTAACATCCTATTTCCCTCTCAGTTTGCTGCAGTTCTCTATTATGAATGGATATTTGCATGTATATGTGTGTGTATACACACATACTTATACACAAAAGTATGCACATATAAGTGTTATATGACAACTCAAATTCTCCTAAGCATTACACACAATTTTTTTTTATTTTTATTTCTATTTTTTGCTGGCTGTGTCCTTATATTTGCCCATCATTGTATTTCTTTGCTCGGTAGAACACATAGTATTTTTCTTCTGTTGGGGATTTTTTCTGAACCTAACCCTGATGAAACATGGGGATATCAGGGCATGCTGCTGAATCTGACATCTCCTAGGGTGCTCACTGCCTTGCAGGACTCATTTTTTTTTAACAGAGTATCCTTGGTTACCAAGCATCTCTGTGGGTTACAGGGAACCTAGGAATATGTATTAGGAAATTAGGCAAGTATCGTAAATATTTGATGTTCCATATGATCCTCCCAAAGTACCTTTAAGTTAGTTTGAAATTTCACATATAGGAAAATATTCTTCATCTTCATAAACAGAGTGAAATATAGTCTTAGTAAAGTTTTTTCTCCTTTTTTTTTCCAATTTATCTTATCCATAGGAGATCAACAAACTTTTGCCTTTCAGAAACTTATTCCCCAACCATTGTGATAAATTATTCTCAACCTTTGGTTCTTCATTTATTTTTCTTCTCTTCACTTTCTATATGATGCCCACTGGTATTTCTATATCAAATGGGAAGGATGAAATCCAAACTCATTTATTTGGTATTTTTTAAAAGGCTTACTCTGGCAGCAATTTTTACTGTCAATTTAGAGGACATTGAAAAATTATTTGTATGTGTTATTCATTCTATCAATGTCTCATTAGCTTATTTTTTTAGAATCTGCTGCAACACCAAGAGATAAAAAATACAATCATGCATGCACAAAGATAATGACCATTCATTACCACCTGGCCAGCACGCATTCTTACCAAGGCTCTGTTTTCAAGGTTAATCTGAGGATAGGCTAAAATAGAAATCGCAAAAGCACTGGAATTTTCTAAGGCAATCAGAAATCAGAGAGGTTAAATCTGGGTGATATAACAAGGGGCTTCACTTAAAGGGTTTATTTGCTTAAAATGCTGATCTCTCAAACATCCCTGACCTCTTCATGAGGGAAGGTTGCACTGATTATGCATGCCAAGTGCTCATTAAGAATATAGCATAAAGAGGATAAATTACTAAGTCAAAAAGGTGAACAAGGTAAGTGAAGGCCGCAGCAAACTAAATACAAGTCCCCTGATTGATTGTATTTTGTTCCTGGTTCGAAGTATGTACACTACGTCATTCAGTGGCAGATAGTAGCTAGGAATGAAGACCTGGCTCAGAGTGGCCATGTGGGTATTGATTGGGAATAATAAGATAGCAAGACGCAGTCTACTGCTCAACTGTTTAAAATTTTCAGGGTATAGTATTTTTGCTATATAGCAAACATACTGATATACAATCTGTTTCCTTTTTCCTAGAAATAAAGTACTAAGACAGAAGCTTACTATTCTGATGTAATTAGTAGCTATTATTGAGGGGATCTGTGATTGAGGACAACATGAGCTCTTATAAAAAGATTTCTGAATACCAGTAGTTTGAACTTACATTTAGTAATATAAGCTGTATTTGTCAGTAAAACTCCTACAGTGTTTGCCATTTTCAGATTATTACTGATAATAAAATCCACTGTACTTAAATCAGTCTTTAAAATCTTAAGTGATAAGTTGATGTTTTGAGATATTAATACTGAGCAAACATGCAGAATCAAATTGACTTCTAAGAACTGGATATATTTCCTGTATCAAAGATACAGGCAAATGAGCTCAGAGAAGGGAGACCTAGCCTAAGACATTGTACATGGCTCTCCAGGTCCCTTCTTCCCACATTGGACTTGCCCATTCTGTCTCCAAGGAGGTTTTGGCAGGTTAGTTTTTCTGAATAGGAAGCATTTACATTACGAAATGCCTCAGTCTTTTTTTTTTTTTTTTTTGAGGTACCGGGGATTGAACCCAGGGGCGTTTTACCTCTGAGCTACACCCCTGGCCCTATTTTTTTATACTTTATTTTGAAACCGGGTCTCACGAAGTTGCGGAGGGCCTCACTAAGTAGCTGAGGCTGGCTGCGAACCTGGATCCTCTGGTCTCCGCCTCCCAAGTACTGGGATTACAAGTGTGCGCCACCACGCCCGGCTTCTCAGTTTTTAATCCTAGCAAGTATAAAGCTTCAGGAAATTTTCCAGGGAAAATTCATCCACAGATCCTAGGTTTTATTTACTACAGTAATTCCTATAGTAATCCTTAGCATTGGATATCCTGCTAAGGGCTTTGCTTTCAGAAGGACTCTTTCTCCTAGTACCTATTACTAGTCTGTGTACCTGGAGTTCCAGATCATGAGGACAACAGACCCACTTACCCACACAGGCACATACATGTGCACCATAAAAGAAGCTAGTAGATAGCTGCTTTAACTGTTTTCTCTCCAACTATTAATCAGTGAGATGTAATTGAATTGAAATTTACAAAAACATCTTCCAAAACCATCTACATATTCATGCATATAATGGATTTGTGTAAACAAAATAAACTTTGAGAAAAAGGGATCATAACTACAATTTATAGAATTAGAAAGCCTCCAAGATTAAAGAATGAATGGAGATAATGATGATGATGATGATGATAGTAATTAAGCCCTCACCATATGTCAAGTACTCTTCCATACTGTAATAAGGATAATAATAATCTCCTGGGATAGGTACTGTTAATTCTTCCACTTATCAGATGCTGAAATACAGGCACAGAGAAGTCAAGTGACTTAGCAAGGTTTACACAGCTGGGAGATTCTGATACTGTTGGTGAAATCCAGGAATTGTGACCTATGCTCTTAACTTCTAAATCATATATGAAAAGGAAGCAGACATATCAAAATCAAGAGTTTTTATTAATAAAATTGGATAATAAACAAAAGGGTAACTGATTAGGAAATAATAGTGGAGGATTGATTTTGTTAATTATTACTGTTGTAAAAATGAAATGGATTAAATATTAAATTCATATTAAAGTAGAAAACAGCAACAATGGTTTCTTGAACTTCTTTTATGAACTTAGCATTCAGTGAGAACCTGGTAGGCACAGATATAGCAGACAGCATAATACTAGTCCAAAACTACTAGAAATAGAGTTACAAGTTATGATAAGTGAGATATATTTAAATATCAGCATCACAGAGGTGATAAGTGAAGCAATTTACAAACTGAGATAATTTGTTGTCCAAATAAATGCCATTATTAGGCCAAAAATCTAAGTCAGACATTAACATTGTAGTGACTCAGAATGTGATGTTGATTTGTAAAATTCTAAATACTATGAAGGGTAATAAACTAAAGTCAGAAAAGAAGGGTAAACAAGAAAGAGAGAAGTATGACCTACATTGCCATCTGTTGGGGAAATGAACATCTGTCATGTTGAATGAAAGACGAAGTTTGGAAATTCCCAATGAATCTTAACAGCTAGCACTACCAGTTAAGAGTAAAAATGGTTTTCAAGCCTAATTTAGCATTCATATGTATTTGAGGTAATAATATATATAATATATATATTTACTTTCTTGGAGGGGGAGGGATTGAATTCAGAGGCATTCTACCTCTGAGTTACACCTCCAGCCCTATTTTATTTTGAAACAAGGACTGAGGATCTTGCTAAGTTGCTGAGGCTGCCTGCGATCCTCCTGTCTCATCTTCCCGAGTCCTAAGATTACAGATTTGTGCCATGGGGTTTGACTATATTTACTATTTTTAATTAAATTTATTTTCTTAACATACATTAAACATAAAATTGCACATACCAATGGGGCACTATGTGAATATATATATATATGTATGTATGTATATACATATATACATATTATCTAATATTCAAATTATTTTAAAAACATCATCTCCTCATTTATCTTTTCTTTTTGGTGAAAATATTCAACACATTTTATTCTAACTTTTTGAAATATACAGTATATTACTGTTGTAATTTGGAAAATATATTTATAGAATGAGACTTGCTTCCAATAATTTTAATACCATGGATTTTGAGATTTCCAGGAATAATTTTAGGTAAAATTTGGATATAACTGTCTAGGAGCAAGCATACTGTATTGTGAAAACTTGTCTCCAGAGTAGATTTTTGCACTCTTTAGAAGATCGTGTATTTTGACTAATTATTCATTCAAGACTCAAGATATGGTGGCAAAAACTCTAACCTGGAATTTCGTCCTGACTCTAACTTGGTGTCCTTCTGAGCAGTCATTTGACTCTTTGCAGCTGAATTCCTTTGTATGACAAGTAGATGAAATTGAATTAAGTGATTTCCAAGATTACTTTCAACTATACTTTTATTTATATTCTGTACCTATTAGAAATAGCCTGCTAATAATTGTGTATTTGCAATATTCACTTTATAGATGGAAATAGACTTGCTAGAACTTCCTTTCATGTTTTATCATTTTTTATTGTTTACTCTTGAAATTTTACATTAGCATCTGCTCTCTCCTTTAGGGTGGAGTCAATGGTTTGACTGGAGAACTAGAATTTGGAGAAAATGGAGGTAACCCCAATGTCCACTTTGAAATTCTTGGAACCAACTATGGAGAAGAGCTTGGCAGAGGTGTTCGCAAAGTAAGCCCAAACACACTTAAAAATATGCTTCTTCTTAAACTATGGTTTTGCTTGATTGTTCTTCATACAATGCAATCATAGTACCTGTTAAAGCTTATACTGTTCGACAGAGAAAGTGAGGGTAAGGGAAGGAGAGAGAGAGACAGAGAATTAGGCATTAAAATGATCCTAAATACTTACTGAAAGTATTAAACAATAAATCATATTTATGCCTCAGAATAATTTAAAGGAAAAAGGTAACCTGATGCTTACCTAGGAAAATGGTATTATCTTTCATTTATTCATTATTACAATATTTTTATAAAATAGTGAATTTAATATTTGCATAATGCCTACCTGCTTTATTTTTAATCTGTAACGTGCACAAAACCAAAATAACAACTAGGATAAATTTCATATAGTATGACAGAAAATATAATACAAAAATGTGACATTATAAGATTGCAGCTTCTATGTGTGTCATGTAATAAGTAGAAAGTAGTTTGTAGGAAATGAGTTCCTGTTACTTGTACTACAGATCATACATAAGAAGCAGCTATGTGCCAATGAAGGATGCTTTCTGAAATACTGGGACAATCATTTTCTGAAGGAGAAATATAAAATCCCTTGGAGAAATTACTTTTCTATAGTTTGGATTTGCCATTTATATATATATATATATAGTTTTGATAGGGAACAACCTAAGGTAATTGAGTTTGCATACAGAGCTGATAACTATAAATTTCGAACTGTGTGACATTGACTGCATTGAGAATAACTGGTTCTTCAGTAGGTGTTTCTTCCCAGCACTGCAAGATGCAGAAAAATCTAGACAAGATTAAATCAGGAGTTTTTCTTATAGACAATGAAAATTTCTCAGTAAAGTTATGCTCAGTTGAACCTATTTTAATGCACTATAATTTCTGTTCTCTAGTGAAGAATAGCAAACATGTATGAAACTGCATAAAACACAGGATGTTAGTGACTTATTTTAAAGGAAAAAACACTACAGTGGTCAAGAATTAGACTGTGCTAAGCATCCTGAACGCCCTCAATATGCTTCTCCCTGATTGCACGCATGCCAGATCTTCCTTCTCAGCAGTGCAGCCATTAGTCTGAATTTTATCATAATCATTTTGTTACATTTTAAATATAATTTTATTACCTGTGTTTGCATTCTCATACAATACAATTGAGATTTGCCAATATTTCAACTTAGGAATAAACTCAAATTGCATACATTATTTATTCTCGCTGCTTATGTTCAACATTATGTTTGTGTTATTCGTCTGTGCGGTTACATGTAATTGCAGTTTATTCATTTATATTGCTATCTTGTTTTCTGTTTTATAAATGTGTCATAACTTACCATAGTTTGTTTTCTGTTTTTAGATTACCATAGCAATGCTGTTAAAAAATTCTTGGACATATCTCTTAG
The DNA here is from genome assembly GCA_004027185.1 of Glis glis. Classification (NCBI taxonomy): domain Eukaryota; kingdom Metazoa; phylum Chordata; class Mammalia; order Rodentia; family Gliridae; genus Glis; species Glis glis. The sequence continues at coordinate 24,551 of PVJS01018021.1, read as the reverse complement.
ATATATACTCTGGTATTTGTGCATGTATTTTTGTATCCAAGAGTAGAATTGCAACACAAGGAAGTGTATCTTGAGCTCTACTACATAACATCAGACCCATTTCGTAGAGATTCGTCAGTTTTCATTCTGCCAGCAGTGCAGCAAGCTCTCATTAGCCCATGCTCTGGCCAACTCTTGGATTTTTTAGGCTGCTAAATGATTATTAATTTGCTGATATAATGATATATCCTTGTGGATTCAATTTGCATTTCCCTGATTATAAAAAATAGTTTTATATCTTGTTCTATATTATTTAGCTCTTCAGATTTCTTTTTTAGTTAATTAATTGTCCATTCAAGATTTTTGCCATTTGTGGGGGAGGGAGAGAATGCCTTTGATTTGTTATAATTAATTCTAGGAGATATATAGATATAGATTGGTATAAGTGCTGAACACTAGTCTTTTGTTAATTATATTACAAATATTGCTTTTTTCCTTATGGAATTTATTTTCATGCCATACATAGTAGTTTTAAATTTAGTAAAATTATGAATATTCTACCTTTGATTATTGATGTTTAGTTTTATTTAAGAAATCATTCCCTACCTTCAGAATCAAAAAGCTACTATGATCTCAGTTATCTTCAAAATGTTTATATAGTTCTGCCTTTCAACTTTAGATGCTCTATATACCTTGGTTTTTTAAATATATCTAGTGAATAAAAGAGTACAATTTCACTCTTCAATATAATATCATGTTTGTTTCATTGAGATATAAAGACAGTAAAACACAAATTTTCAGTGTATAATGGCTTATAATAATTGTAATGTGACCTTCACCCAGATCAAATTATAGAACGTTTCTATACTGGCAAAGTCCCATCATTCCTCTTTCCATTCTTAACAGTGGAGATACTTTGCTTGCTCTGGAAGTTCATATAAATGGGTAACACGATAGGCATTTGTACCTTCTTTCTCTCAATTTTTTTTTTTTTTTTTTTTTGTGGTACTGGGGATTGAACCCAGGGGCATTCTACCTCCGAGCTACACCCCCGGCCCTATTTTTTATCCTTTATTTTGAAACCGGGTCTCACGAAGTTGCGGAGGGCCTCACTAAGTAGCTGAGGCTGGCCGCGAACCCGGATCCTCCAGTCTCAGCCTCCCAAGTACTGGGATTACAAGCGTGCACCACCATGCCTGGCTTTTCTCTCAATTTTTTTAAGTGATACATCCTTATTTTCACTTAGCAACAGTTTGGGGTGTTTTGTTTGTTTAATTTTTATTCCTGAGTGGTATTATATTGTGTGAATATGCAATGGTATCTTTTAAAATTTCACTTTTTTATTATTAATATACAAAAACAATATTGATGTATATGTTGAATTTATATTCAGCCACCTTGCTCAGCTTTTTAATTCTAATAATTTATTCACTGAAAATTGTCTTATCATCTGCAATGGGAGTTTTTATTTCTTCTTTTGTAATTTCACACCTTTTATCTTGTCTTGCTGTAGTGCCTTGACTAAGGAACACTAGGAAAATGTTGAATGGAAATAATAGTAATAGTCATCCTTAGATTGGTTTCAATCTCCAAGAAAATGATTTCAAGCTTATACTACAAAATCAAGTTTTTGTTTTCTTTTTATTAACTGATCAGATTAAAGATATTCCATCCATTTCTGGGATATACATAATTTTTATATAAAGAGTTGGTTTATATTCATATAACATTATTATATTTATGCTTATATAAAATTATTTGATTTGTGTCATCTTGCGTAAGGTTGTTACATTGACATTGATGACTAGGATTGCCTGAAATTGTTTTTTTCTGGTGGATTTTGATACTCAAGTGATGTTCATCTAAACTAAATGAATTAATGATATGAACCATCAAAATAGTGCCTGGTATATCAGCAGATGTTCTTGCAATCAATTGTTATTAATGGGAGAAATCTCAGTGGAGTTCTAATGTCACAGATTTATACAGCAATCATAGAAAAGTAAAAAGGCAGGTGAAGAAGTTAACATGCTTGGGCTGTAATTAAATGGCTTTATGAAGTTGAAGGGAAATTTTTTTTTAATGTAAGAGATTTGAGTATATTTGATTGCTCACAGACCACACCAGGAGGGAGGAAGAAATGAAAAGGAAAGAATATTGACCACTGATAGAGGTTCAGGAGAAAAAAAAAAGAGGATAAGAGCCAGAATTAGATGGAGTGCTTAGCCTTAGGCACAGGGCACATTATTTTCCACAGTGTTAAGGAAAAAGGAAGAAGAAAAGGATGGTGTGTTTGGAAGCAAGCCTTCATATTTGGCACTAGAAAGTGGAGGGGAATGGTTTAAAAGTATGTTATATTTTCCTGGAGAAGTGGGGGGGGTGAAATTAATTTGTTGAGGAGGAAAGCATATCAGAAAACATTGGAGATAAGGAGGCTGGAGTCTCAAAGATGGTGAAGAAGTTTTGAAATAGCTGCTGATGAGGATACATGGAAGGATTGCCAGGCAGGCCTCTGGCTCTTATGAGGTTACAGACAAAGAATTCACTGTGGCACTGTCTGAACTAATGTAAGCTTGAAGTTTCCTCAAATTGTTTTCATTTCTTTGTTTTGTTTTTGGTAGTATGATGAGGCAGTGAGGTTAAGGATTTGGGCACTATACAGTTGAAGTGAGGAAGCATGAACTCTAAGTTGGACCTGGATAGCAATGAAGATAGGAGGAAGCTCAAAAACAGAGAGAGTGTGTGGGTCCAGAGGATAGAACCCTCAGCATATTGGAAGAGGCTGTATTTTTAAATTAAGTGAGAGAGCCTGAGAACCAGGATGTTGTGTTTGGAGAGACATCTGAATTCATGATGCATCCTTGTGAGGATGGCAGAAGAGAGTTTCATTTAGCCTTCTAAGACCAATGTGGTTCAATATAATTCTCAGATCAATGTAGTTGCTTCACCTGCTCTGGATTCAAAGTCTATAATTTGCTATCTCTGCCATCAAGGTAACAGTGATTTATAGACATCAAATTATGTCCATTTTATCCTAAAGCAATATTAAGTAACTCCTGAAATTTACTTGTTTATGTTTCTATGATCCAACTTCAAAACTGGATTAAAATGCTTATATGAGTTAGCATTATGTAGGTATTATATGAAAGGTACTAATATTTTTGCAGAATATTTACTCCATGGTGCCTTTTACATTGTTGATACTCAAAAATTTTTGTATTCTTGTGTAAATGTTTGATGAACATTCTTAATTTTCAAAAATTTGCTTTTATAGCCTATTTTTCTATTAAATTGCAATTTTAATTAACTACTGGATTTATAAAACTTCAAATTTAACTCCCAAGTACTTTTAAGAATGTTGTGAATTAGTTTGTACATTACTGGCTTCATTTATAAACAGGGCAGTTCTTTCATATAGGCAATAACACATGCAATAATATTTCCAAAGATTAGCAAAGGAAAACATTACCATGCAAATAATTGCAGTATAGATTTACTAGATGTGCATCCAAAATTAAGGTTTACAGCTTATCCATGTTTCAAAAAGAGTGAATGGCTTTCCAATTGATGAACTGTCAAGTTGTCAGTGTTTATTCTGCGGCCAGTGGCTAAGCATATACAATGCCTGCAGTCTTATCACCTCAAGCAGGGATACTGTCAGATCTCATAAACTAAGCAGAATTTTGTCTGCTCAGGATTTGACCAAGGATTCAGTCCTAAATCTTGGACTAGTCTCTGCTCTCTTGGCATTATATGAATGAAGCCTTCATTTTTCTGAATTTGGTGAGAATGTGAAAAGGACTATTTAATTTTCACTGATGCTGATCAAAACGAAGAGCTTTCCTGCTCTGATATTTTCCACATGTTCTTTTACTTGTAAGGTCTTTTTTATCCCAGAAAATGGTATATTAAAGGTGTTAGTACACTATACATTCTTGAGATAAATTCATGTAAAACTTAAAAACAAATTTTGAAATCATCAAGATTTTCTATATCCTGAAACCCTGTGCAAGAATAGGATTGTTCCTGTTTTTGTTCCTCACAATACAGATTCCAAGACAAAATTAATTTCGACAGTAACATCCCATCATATCATCTAAAACTAAATCTATTATAAGAAGATATAAAAAGTAAAATTTAAGTAAAAATAGGATTTACTTTTAAAGAATCAATATGTGCTTTTTCTTAGAAGAGGAATTCTATATAACAGCTTTTTTTGCTCGTCTGAATTTTCCTTGTTTTGTTCAGTTTGCCAACACTACAAACATTTTATTGTGAAGACCAAGTTCCAACATTAAAATTTAATACTCTAGACTTAATGTCTTTGAACTTTATCGCAAACAAGAAAATAAGGCTAGAAAAAGTAGATTAAAAGTGGTTTCACAACCTATCTTAATTGCATAGTAATGCTTAGTATCTTCACAAAAGTGTTTTCTCATAAGTTGATGAGATAAAATGGTACAGCAGAGATATTTTAGCTCCTAGGTACAATGATTTCTCAGATAGATTTAGAAGCTTTATTCAGGTTCTCCAACATTAAATTCACAAATATAAAATCTACAGCTTTGCATTCTTGGGCAAACCTAATGCTCTGTTTTTACAAAGGGTACTATATAGATGTTTGGTCCATTTTGTAATGAACTGAAATCTTTTACTGCCTTGTAATTAGAGCGAGGAAAGAATAGCCTTACCTTCAAATGGCCAAGGATTAAATATTTTACTGGTATTCTTCTGTATTTATTTGTATTCTGATTTGGGGACATCTAAAATAGCATTTTCATACTACCCTGGTTTTGTTTTTTCATAAGACTTTTTTGCAAACTGATAGTATATGAATGCATACAGTTATACATACACTTATACAATTTTTATGGCACCTTTTGCAAACTGATAGTATATGTATACATACAGTTAGACAATTTCTTTATGTATATGGATAATTGTAAATATAATTAATTTCCTTATTGCAGACTGTCTTTTCCCATTGCAGTGTAAGTACACAAGTTAAGAAATTTTGTCCTTGCTGCATGCCCCATTCATGGTGCATAGTAAATGCTCATTAAAGTATTTAATGAGTGAACTAATGACAGAATATGAATACTGATATTAGAATCCATGTAGCTCTTCTCTTCATCTCTACATTTATCAGCCATATTTTCCTTTCATTCAAATGAAAATAACAAGTACATGCATGTAAATTAATTGTGGACATGCCACATTAGAAAGTGAGTGTGTATTAGACTCTTTCCATCTTTGTATCCCCAATGCTTAACTGACTTGAGCACTGCTTCACCAAAGTCAGAATCAATGATTTTAATGCTTATTAAGTAAGATATATATGTAATTTGTTTATAAGAGTTCATAAAGAATAGGGAGATAATAGGTAGTTAGGTTGATTCTTCTATGCCAAATGGAAGGATTCATGAAAGTACATGCTCATTAGGTCTATTTGTACTTATAATTCAAGATCATTTTCTAACCAGGCTAAACTTGTTATATTGTAGTGGGGAAAAGGGAAAGGGGCATAGCCCTTGCTTTCAAATAGACCTAGGTTGAAATCTTGACTCTGTCACTGACTATGATCTTAGGACTTCTAAACATAGTGAGTCTCAATGTCTTAATCTGTAATACTTATCTCTCAGAATTGTTATAAGGATTACATGAAATTATGCTTGTAGGTTATATAATGAGGGATAATTTCAATAATGCCTGTTTGCAAATGGACAGTAATTTATGTGATTTATTTTGAAGCCAACACAAAAATGCAGTCTAGTTGCTATTCTGACAAAAAAATAATGTTATGTGAGTGAGGTGGGGAAAGTAATTTTATTCTCGGTGTGACTGACAGAGCATTGTACATGACAATCACAGCGATAGCATGAAATAACCAACCCTTTCACTTGTCTAGTGTCTTTTCTGTCTCCAAAATTCTATAAGTCTATTATCCAAAGCTTAGAAGTATAGTACCTACAGAAATATGGAAAGCTAATAGCAGAGAATCTGGTGGTAAATATATCCTGCATAAACCCAGTCTTTATACTTTAAGCCATCATTATTTACTACCACATTTCTAATAATGAATTTATTAATTAAATTCATTAATTAGTTTGTATAACTAATTTAGTTTGTATAACTTAAAATGTTTGTATAATAGAATCTAGAAAATGTTGTGGGCCCTATAGCTTTGATTTTTCTCCCATACTCCTTTATATATAATATATAATATATAATCGTAATAAATGTAGCCCTATCACCTTTTATTAGAAGTGTCTTCAAGAAAATATTTTGTACCTTGAAGTCATGTGATTGCTATTCAATCTAATACTTCACAAGATTTCCATTGTGTCAGGCTTTAAAATGCATTGATCTCAGCAGTCTTCTGATGAGTAAGGAAACTCTGTACTCTCCAAAAGTATATGCTGCAAGCCAGATCATTTCTACTTCTAAGGGAGCCCATCTGCCATCACTGCAGAATAGAGAAAACAGCTGTATGTGCTGATGTTCAGGGTTACTCTAACTTTCTGGAAGAGTTGGCTGGTGCTTGGACGGAGATCACTTCTGAAGGAGTCCTATTTCCGGTAGGCAGCCTTCACTGTCTCTTAGAGAGAATGGGAGCTATCTCGTGTGGTGGTTGGAATGATGTTGACCTCTCTTCAGAGTGGAGCAATGATGTGTGGTAGAGTACAATTCCAAGATCAAATTTTGTCAGAAATAGAAATGACTTTTCTGGAAGGACTGTCAAACCTAGACTAGTTGTTTGATGTGATGGTTAATTTATATCAACTCAACTGTGCTAAGGGATGTCCTCATTGTTGATGAATCATTATTTCTGGGTATGTCTGTGGGATCTTTCCAGAAGAGCTTAGCTTTGGTGAGCTGAGTAAAGATCATCCTTACCCAGGTGAGAGGGTCTAAACAGAACAGAAAGACAGAAGGATAAATTTGCTTCCTTTTCCACCTGGGACATCCACGTTCACCTGCCCTCAGATACAAGCACTCCTGATTCTCAGGTCTTTGGACTCCAACTGGGAATTTCACCACTGACACCCCTCCAGTTCTTGGGCCTTAAACTGAGACTAGGACCTGTACCATTGGCTCCCCTAGTTCTCAGGCCTTTGAGTTTGGACTGGATGTGCACCACCCACTCTTCTGGCCCTCCCACTTGCAGACAGCTGATCTTGGGACTTCTTGGCCTCCATAACTGTAAGAGTCAATCCCTCCTAAAAATGTTTCTAGATCCTGATTGGATATATGTATCCTATTAATTCTTTTGCTCTGGAGAACCCTGATTTATATACTTGGTATGAATTATTTTATCACTTTTGAGGAAAGAACTTATAAGAAAAGGAGCTGCTATTTCCATGTAGACTCTCAGGGATTGTTTAGAAACATGCATGTACTTATATAGAGACTCAGAGTTTACATTGTTACCTCTAGCCTACATGTTGAGGATTGGTTGAATGTGTTAAAACCCTACCAGATAGATAGAGGGCAAGGTTTAATTACTCCCTCCTTAATTTAACTTTCTTCCTATTCTACCCATAATGGAACATAGTATAATCTCAAGCTCTGAAACACACACACACACACACACACACACACACACACACCAATGGAACTTTAGTCCAGCTCAAATTTACCAATGTAATATAGTGATCCTTCTGTTCACTGAACAATTACATTACTAGTTTTAGCCATAAATAGTAATTCATGTCCAGGACCTAGTAGTGAGACAGTGATTATTAAAGGAACCTAGATTAGGAATATGCAGAATTGAGAAGCATTTACTGATATAAGTACTCCTTTGATAAGGTCCCATATGATTAAATTTTAAGTGGCAGATATGAAGGTTTATTTCAAGAGGTTGCATAAATGTACGAATGGTGGCAGTAAAAGCTCAAAAAATGAGTCATTTATCTATGTGTGTGGAAACTCACAGCAGACTGATTCATTATACAGTGACATTTATAGCCTGGTGGGTTCGGTTGAACCATACTCTGAGGGGCTTATCATTGTATCTCAAGTTCTCTGCTTTTTCTCCCCTCTGAATTTCTCTGTGGTCTGTTCAGATAATTTGAATATATATCTCTCTTGTGCTCTTAGGCTTGTCTGGCCTCCTCAAGAGGATTATAAATTCTCCTTTAACAGGAATGGGATTTTATGCAATTGGAATGACTACAAAAACTTGGATATTGCCAGGCACCTACTTTGACAAAATTTTGACAAAATAAAGTATAAAAAATAGGGCCGGGGGGTGCAGCACGTAGGTATAACGCCCCTGGGTTCAATCCCCAGTACCGCAAAAAAAAAAAAAGTGTTCCATAGATTTTAGTATGTTGTGTCTCTGTTTTCATTTAATTCTATGAATTATTTTTTATTTCACCCTTTATTTCTTCTCTGATTAAGTCCTCATTCAAAATTGTATCATTCGGTCTTCATATATTCATGTAATTTCTTTTGGTCTTTCTGATGTTGATCTCTACTTTCATTCCATTATGATCTGAAAAGATGCAAGGAATTATATTAGATTTTTTGAATTTGCTGGTACTCGCTCTGTGGCCCAGAATGTGGTCTATTTTGGAGAAGGCTTCATGAGCATTTGAGAATGTGTATTCAACTGTTGCTGATTGGAATATTCTGTATATGTTTATTAGGTCCATTTTATTTATAGTGTTCTTTAACTCTGAAGACTCTATTCATCTTTTGCCTGGAAGATCAATCTAGTGGTGTGAGTGGTGTGTTGTAGTCTCCTAATATTATTGTATTTGGGTCTATTTGAGACCTAATGTCCTGACCCAAAGCGTTTTATAAAAGTGGGTGTACCCACATTTGGAGCATAAATGTTTACTATCATTATATCTTCTTGTCAGATTGTTGCTTTTATTAGTAAGAAGTGACCTGCTTTGTTTCTTCTGATTAGTTTTAGTTTAAAGTCTGCTTTGTCAGATATGAGCATTGCTACCTCTGCTTGTTTTCTGTCACCATTTGCATGGTATATTGTTTTCCATCCTTTCTCCTTTAGCCTATGGATATCTTTGCCTGTATGGTGAGTTTCTTGAAAGCAGCATATAGTTGGATTATGTTCTTTAATCCACATTGCCAGTCTATGCCTTTTAATTGGGGAGTTTAAACCTTTGACATTCAATGTTATTATTGAGAGATGATTTTTTTTGTTTCCTGCTATTTTGAGTTATGTTATGTTTGATATAGTGTTATTTTTCCTTTGCTTAGTTGCCCATCTGATGGAATTCACCTCTCCTCTGGTTCTGGTATTTATTTCTTTTTTTTTTTATCTTTGTGTTTTATTTCTTTAAGTATTTTCTTTAGTGCCAGCTTGGTAGTCATGAATTCTCTTAGTTTTTGCTTATCTTGGAAGACTTTTATTTTTCCATAAATCTTGAATAATATCTTTCCTGGATATAGTAGTCTTGGCTGGAAATTGTATTCTTTCAGGGTTTGGAGTACATTATACCAGTCCCTCCTGGCTTTCATGACTTGGGTTGAGAAGTGCTGAATGATTCTTATTCTTTTGCCCCTGAAGGTTACCCTTTCTTTTGTTCTTGATGTATTTATGATTCTTTCTGTTGCCTCTATTAGTCATTCTGATTATTTTGTGGTATGGAGTTTTTCTTCTTTGATCTTCTCTTGTTGGTGTTCTGAATGCATCCTTTACATGGATGTCCAACTCTTTTTCTATATTTGGGTAATTCTCTGACATTATTTCTCTGAAGAGGTTTCTAATGCCCTTGGTTTATGCTTCTAGATCTTCTTCAATACCTATTATCCATAAGTTAGGTCATTTCATATTATTTTATATTTTTGGGAAATTTTGATCATGTTGTTGTATTGTCTTTTCTATATTGTTGACTATGTGATCAGTCTTGAATGAGCTGTCTTCCAAGAGTGATACTCTATTTTCCATGTGGCCTAGTCTGCCAGATATGGTTTCTGTTGCAGTCTTTATTTATTGTCTCCTTCATTTCATTCAAAGCCTCTTTTTGGTTCTTACTTAGAGCCTCAATTTCTCTAGTCATATGTTCTTTCATTTCCTATACACTTTCTCAGGTTTCATTTCCAAGGCCTTTGATTATATTGAAAAAAATTCCAAATTCTACTTCTGGCATTTTCTGCAGTTCATTATTTGTGATCTCCCTTGTTGTTGAGTTGATCTCCTTTGTTGTTGAGTTGTGGGCATTTATTGTTTCCTCAATGGTCTTCATTCTCATGGTTTCAGAATTCTCAGGTTTGTATTTCTATTGTCTTGGCATCCTCCTCCTCTTTGTGTGAGAGTCCTATGTCTATTTGTTGTCCCTTTATAAGGCCTATGTTGAGGGTAAATATTTGCCTCAATGAATCTGTCTCATATAATCAGATTTTTTAGTTTGTCCCCCAGAATCTCTTTAAAAAAATATAGTTCTTAGTACAGGCAAAGAGGAGTCTCTGGTTGTCTGCAAGCCACACCTCTCTCTAGGCCCAAACTCAGTAGGGCCAGAGACTATGATGTTCCGTTCAGAGCCTGCAGCCTGCTCGTTGGAATTTAATGTTCCACAGATGGCACCACCTCTCTGCTGGTTGCAAACCTGTGAGACTCTGCACAGCACTGACCTCTGGCCTCTGTGGCCACTGGGCATAAGCTCAGGAAGGCCAGAGATTACTATGTTCCAAGCTTATGACTTGGTTAGCTCAGCTTTGATGGCCCAGTGACATCACCACTGATCTTCTGGTTAAGATCATATGGGGCTGTCAGTCACTGGAAAGTGTGCACACCAGGTACAAACTCTATTGGTGGACAGAGTGTTATGTTCCCAGCCTGCAGCTGTGATCATGTGAACTTCTGTTGGCCCCTGGTCTCCCTGCTTTCAGGGCCCAAGCTCTTGCAGGGAGAGATTGTACCATTCTGATCCTGGGGCTTGGGTGGCACAGTTATATAGCCCCAGGGACACTGCTGCTGCTCTGTCAGCTGTGATCATGTGAGACCTTGTTGGCTTCCATTCATGGTGCTTGTGGTGCCCAATCACCGCCCAGCTCAAGTTTATAACCTTCCAAGCGTGCAGCATGGTTGGATGAGTTTATTTAACTCCAGACACCACTGCTGGTGGTCCTGTGGTAATTGCTGGAGATCCTGCAAGGGTAGAGGGAACTGTAGACCCTAGGTCCTGCCCACCAGAGTGTCCATAGGGACTCTGCTAATTCACATTTCTGCCATGTCTGACTGTAATTTCCACTTCAACAGGGATTCTTTGCAAACTCACAGACCCCCATGGGTCTGTTCCTTGCCACACAAGTCCCGGTAGCTATTCAGCCTCCCGCTGTGATGGTTTGTAACTCAGGGTCTTAATGAGTGCCACCTGGGTCCCTGCAAGAAGGGAAGAGTTCAGCTTCAGCCACAGGAGTTTTCTGGGTAGTTTGGCTGGTTGATCTATAGATTCACAGTAGTCTTGACAAGGTGGGATATAGCCACTGGGGTCCCTACAGGAAGGTCCTGTAATTTCTTGGTCCGAGTGCAGCTGCAGCTGCAGGAGTTTGCTAGGCAGTTTGGCTGAGCAGCCTGGGGAGTCACCATCTTGAGGTATTGGAGTATCGAGAGAAGAATGTGATTGCTTTTGATGGGTCTCTGTAATCACTGGCTGGATAAGATTCTGCTTCTTCTTTGCTGGAGTTGGTCTCCAAAATGGTGCCCACCTCCTCCATCTGCTTACCAGATGAGATGCCAGGAACTCTTTTCAGGCCTCTATTCTCTGTGCTGCATCCAATCCATCATGTTTCTACTGTCTTTCTTATGTTGAGTTCTGACTGCTTTTCTTATCTTGCCAAGAAGTAGTCTTCCTGCTGTTTGAGCTCCGAGTCTTGGAGCAACTGAAACGCATTGTCTTCTTCTATTCTGCCATCTTTAATCCCTTAAGATGTTTCAAATTTAAAATTCCCTATCTTGAGGAAAGAAAAAATATTTCTTAACATTTATCAGAAGTATAAAGTAGGTAATTTAGACTTTGGGAACAAAAGTTGTCTTGCATGTGATTTAAAGTACAGTTTATCTTTTAGGATTAGCATTCTATTATTTTATTCATACTAATACCTCCTTGCATTCATAAATAATTCTCTTTCATAGGGAAATATAAGAGGTTTATTTAGGGAAGTGGGGGTACAGTTAAGAGAAGGCCATGATAAAGGGATCACATTCCAAAGACAGGGTTCGGGATGGTCCATTTCTGGAAGTGGAAAATGGTGTCATAAAAAAATCTGAAGCTCCAGTTTCTTAAAAATGGGGAAAAGAATTAGTTTTATCTATTTCCAGATATTATCTATGACACTGTAATATACAATTTGTATCTTATATTATTTCAAACAGGACCATAACATTTGGATAATTCATAGCCTTATTCAGTAAATATTTCAATTTTACATTAGGACAAAAACACCTAAAGCAATTTTATAGTATGGCAGTTTTATACTACTGTAATAATAAAACTTAAAATTCATGCCATAAACAATTTTTTTGTGTGTGTAATACTGGAGATTGAACCCAGGGGAATTCTACCTCTGAGCTACACCTCAGCCTTATTTTTTATTCTTTATTTTGAACCAGGGTCTCACTAAGTTGCGGAGGGCCTCACTAAGTAGCTGAGGCTGGCTGCAAACATGCAATCCTCCTGTCTCAGCCTCCCAAGTACTGGGATCACAAGCATGCACCTGGCCAAAATTATTTTTAATATGCAAAATGTGTCTTCAAATGATATGCATTTCAGTAATAACTGAAAATAAACTCTAAAAATTGCATATTTATTTTTCTAATTTTAAAAAGTAATTAATATTTAACAAAATTTTCCACAAATTTTAGTTATTTAAACTTTAATGAATGAATAATTAATGTTATCAATAGTTACAAATTTTCATATTATATATAGTCTTATCAAAACATAAATGTCCACATTATTTCTAGTCTGAGGTTAGTAGTCAAGCTGAAACTCAAATAACTAACCATTAAATAAGTACAAAAAGGACTGAAGAAGTAAGAAAGAATTAATTTTAAAAACAAAATAACCTATGAAACCTTAAATCAACAAATACATAAAATCTCAAATTTTATCAATTTTCTTTTAAAATTTCAAAGAATTCTGAAGGACAGTTTTTCAAAGCAATATTTTTTTTGTTCTAAAATACAGTCTTACTTTTAAGACACATCACATCATTTTATCAATTATTATGGTCATGCAATTTAGTGCTGCTGATACATGTTCTCTGAGTTATACTCATTTCCCTGCTTCTTTTCTCTCCACTTCTTGTTGAGGCTACAAATGTCATTTCAAGTAACTTTTATTTTTACTTGAAATTGTCAGCATATTCACTTGGTTCTTAAATATCTGTCCTGTAAATTCTCATATTTGTAATAAATAATTTTTCAAAGTTGTTTAGGAAGCTATGTTTGCATAGATCGAGTTCCAAAATGAAAAATAAATATTTGGAAATAAAGATGCTCTTTGAGTAATTAGAGGCACTTTTATTAATCATAGTAATTCTCATAGTTATTCAAGTATGATAAACGGCTTTTACATTTATTGCCAGTAAATTTTGATTTTTAAAAAGTCAGTAAATACACTATTTCAGGATTATTAAACTCCATTATAATAGTAAATAGCATCACTGAAGTTCTTTTTTAAATAATTAAAAGTGATAAATGAATCTCACCTTTAACATAATTCAACAAACAACTTGGATTCATATAAGGTGTGCTTTGAAATGTTTAATTAATAAAATGAATGCATCTAGCTGAATATAATCACCGTGAGTAAGTGACTTGATGCTCATGAGGAGAAAAGTACTTGTCTCCTGGAAAATTTTTGAAGCATTTCTTAATCAGAAACTATGGAAGATTTTAATACTCTGGAGTACCTGAATGAAACAGATTTTGTGGCTTAAATGGAAATGGATTAGAAACGCTTTGCTTGAGAATTTCTTTCTTTGATTCTTTCAGGGTTGATATGAATCTATATCCCAAACTGAGATGAGAAATCTTTCAATCCCAGGCTCATGAATTTCAGAATGTCTGATTGTAGCCATTTGGAGCAATAATATGATTTGAATAAGTGTACTTTCATTAAACAGGGTCAGTGTCTTTTAGGATTGTGGAAAAAATTGTTATGTTTCTTCCTCTTATGTAGAAAGTGTATTATTATACACTTTTTTCTTGCAAAGAAAATTTGAAACTGGACAATTGTTCTTAGGACAAACACGATTATAATGCAAAGTTGGGTTCTCATCCTATATGATTTTTATTTGTTGAAATCATAACAATTTGTGTTTCATCTTCTCTTTCCCTTTCAATAATTTTAGTAGTCTCAATTTCTTATGAACAAACAAAAAGTTCCTGGTTTCTAGATGCCATTTTTTCTATTTATTCTATTTGTGTTAGATAATACAATAGTTTTTTTCTATATATTCTTTGTGTCTTATAATTTTCTTAACTGTATCTACTTTAAAAATCAATACATGAACATTTGTTTAATTCTTAAACATATCCAAATTTTTCCAATTAGGCAATAATTTTTGTCTATTCTAAACATTTCTGACTTAAAACTTGGAAAAAATTTAGTAATCATTTGGTGAAACTTATCATATACATACGTGTGTGTGTGTGTGTGTGTGTGTGTGTGTAGTGCCTGAGTTTAGTGGGTTAAATGACTTGACTAGAAACCCTTACTTTGTTGGAAAACTAAGACTATACTTCTAGTTAGACATCTTTCCACTTTCTCACAATTTCTTCCCACAATTCTAAAACTTTTACCAGCTAGTGATTAATAGTAAAGGCAAGGCATTTTACTGTAAGTATATAATGAATCTCTAAATATATTTATAGTAACAGTTGTATAGTTATTTTATAGTTTATTAAAACTTCCAAGAAAAAAATCAATTTAAATCTCACAAACACTTCTTACCTTTTCAGATAGAATGATATCAAAGTTTTCATGCTTTTCTCTTGGAAACACTGATTATTAAAATATGGAATTTTGGAAGGCTACACTCCATCTTACCCTGACTTTCTTCTATAACCTTTTGTGTGTGTGTGTGTGTGTGTGTGTGTGTGTGTGTGTGTGTGCTACTGGGGATTAAAACCAGGAGTGCTCTACCTCTGACCTACACCCCAAGCCCTATTTTTTTTATTTTGAAACTGGATTTTGCTAAGTTTCTGAGGGCCTGGTGCTAACTTGCTGAGGCTGGCTTGAACCTGCAATCCTCCTTTCTCGGCCTCCCAAGTACTGGGGTTACAGGTGTCTGCCACCATGTCCAGCTTCTATAAAGTTTTATGTAACATTTTTTAGGCATTTTTCTTTTTTCATATCCCAATTTTTTCTTTTTATAGTAAAGGTAATAAACCCACTCATTTTTTTAAGGCCTTCCTGTTTTTTTGAATGGTAGCTACATTTTACCTCACTATAAAATTGAATTCAGTTATATCTTATGGTCGTTAACAGGAGTATATCTTTTTTATTTATTTATTTATTTTGCCATACTGGGGATTGAACCCAGGGGCCTTCTACCTCTGAGCTACACCCCCAGCCCTATTTTTTATTCTTTACTTTTTTTTTTAAAACATGGCCTCACTGAGTTGCGTAGGGCCTAAGTAGCTGAGGCTGGCTGCGAACCTGCGATCCTCCTGTTTCAACCTCCCAAGTACTGGGATAACAAGCATGCACCACCAGGCCCAGGTAAGATTATTTTTTTTTTTTTTGCGGTACCGGGGATTGAACCCAGGGGTGTTCTACCTCCGCGCTACACCCCCAGCCCTATTTTTTATACTTTATTTTGAAACCGGGTCTCACGAAGTTGTGGAGGGCCTCACTAAGGAGAGAGAGAGAGAGGGAGAGAGACAGAGAGAGAGAGAGAGAGAGCTGAGGCTGGCTGTGAACCCGGATCCTCCAGTCTCCGCCTCCCAAAGTAAAATTATCATATCTTGATTAAAAATAAATTAGTACATAGAGAGTGAGCTTAAATTTTTAATAAAATACGTTCGTAAACCATTTTTAAGTAGAGTTTTCTAGCCAAAAGATGTTTATTTTTTCTTTTTGTGGTACTGGGGATTGAAACCAAGGCCATTCTATCACTGAGCTACAGCCCAAGTCCTTTTGATTTTTAATTTTTTGTTTTGAAAGAGTCCTCACTAAGTTACCACATGCTGTCTTCAAACCTGCAATCCCTGTGTCTCAGCCTCTCAAGTACTGGGATTACAGGCTTACAGGCATGTGCCACCATACCCTGCTTCTTTTTTTTTTTTTTTTTGGTCATATTGTAGTAACATGAAGGGGCTCCTTTGCTAATCCTATTTTTTCAAGATGAGATTTAGATAAATCATAGCAAGGTTAGTCCTATATTGAAGGATAAAATCAGATTTCTTCAGGATCATATAGAATCATCAGACAGTTTTTACTATTGGTAGAGTATCACTTTTAGAGAAGATATAACAGTTAGATACTGTGTACCTCAGATTTTTTTGTTGCTGTTACCAAAATACCTGAATAAACAAATTAATGGAAGAAAGATTTATTCGGCCTCACAGTTTCAGAAGTTTCAGACCATGGTCAGCTGACAGGAAATCTCAACTTATGGCAGCTGGGGGAGAGAGAGGGAGAGAGAGAGAGAAAGACAGAGAGAGAGAGAGAGAGAGAGAGAGAGAGAGAGAAGAAGAA
>PVJS01018020.1:0-35430 GCA_004027185.1 Glis glis | reverse complement strand
TCCGGTCTCCGCCTCCCAAAGTACTGGGATTACAAGCGTGCGCCACCACGCCTGGCGGCACACGCTTGTAATCCCAGTACTTTGGGAGGCAGAGACCGGAGGATCCGGGTTCACAGCCAGCCTCAGTTCTCTCTCTCTCTCTCTCTCTCTCTCTCTCTCTCTACCTAGTGAGGCCCTCCGCAACTTCGTGAGACCCGGTTTCAAAAATAAAGCATAAAAAAATAGGGCCGGGGGCGTAGCGCGGAGGTAGAACACCCCAGCGTTCAATCCCCGGTACCGCAAAATAAATAAATAAATAAATAAATAAAATAAAATAAAATAGGCCCAAGGGAGCGCATGTGCCACTTCCACCCTGTGAGGGCTCAGCAAGAAGGTTCCATCTACGAGGAAGCCGGCCCTCTCCAGACACCTCACCCCAGACCTGCTGAGCCTTGATCTTGGACTTCCCAGCCTCCAAGGGCGTCAGAAATAAACACATACTGTTTATCGTCTAAGGTATTTTGTTATAGCAGTCAAAATGGACTAAGAACCACCACAGACACCTGTTTTCCCTCTTTATTTTCTGTTTTTTGACCTTGCTTGGATCTCTTCCTTTCTTCTTCTTGCTTTTCAAACCCTCCCAGCCTGCCCTTCAGTTCTGGTGACCACTGCTTCAGACATTCTAGAGAAAAAAAGGAAAAAACTCAGAAGACATAGTGTGTTATTCCAGCTCTAGAGCTCGCATCCTGAAGCAATTGTCACTGACTTAGATGGATTTAATCTGGATTTGTGCTCATTTGGAAGGGGCCTGACTTGATGACCACTTTGGCCTTGATAGGATTTGCTAAACATGTGAAGAGTGAAAATAGGAGGGTTGTTGGGGTCCAGGCTTCATGAGAGGATTGTCTTCAAGCTCCAGAAGAACTCACTGTGAGGCAAGGTTTTTATTTGCTGAATTACTTGTCATCCGGCCCTATTTATTATATCAAAATATCAAAACAGCCCTCTAAAATCTAACTTTACACAAATTCTGCTTGGCACTTCTTATTCTCTCTCTCTCTCTCTCTCTCTCTCTCTCTCTCTCTCTCCCACACACACACACACACACACACACACACACACACACCTATGTCTTGTTGCTATTTATAGTGCTCTCGCTCTGCACCATCACAGTAGGTCATGACTAGTATGGAAACATGATGGGTAAAAATGATTCTATGGTCAGACAAGTTTGGAAATTCTAGTTCAAACAAATGAAAGAGTCATTTTTCTTGTGAAATTTCTTGGACACTTAATAAAGTATTAGTGTGCATCATCAGTCTCCAAAAAGGAGTTATTTTCTAAAAAGGAGATATTTTGCAAACTTCACTGACCACAAGGAGAAAAAATATTAAAAAGTGAGACTGATATTCCACAGAGTACATTTATGAAATGATGCAAATGGTTTTATCATTGGTGATAAGAAAGATGACAAGCCGGGTGTGGTGGTATATGCCTGTGATCCTAGAACTTGGGAGGCTGAGACAGGAGGAGCCAAGGTTCAAGACCAGCGTCAGCAATTTATCAAGACTCAGAAACCTAGCAAGACACTGCTTCAAAACAAGAAATAAAAAAGGGCTGGGGGTGTAGCTCAGAGGTAGAATGCCTCTGGGTTCAATCCCTTGTACTATAAAAAATGGGAAGGAAGGAATGAAGGAAGGAACGAAGGAAGGAACGAAGGAAGGAACAAAGGAAGGAAGGAAATAATCATTATGAATTCCCAAAACTTTCCCAGGATCTCCCACCAGAGAGAGAATACAGGGAGCACGGGCAGTTTGCCTTTTCATTGTCCTGCCCTCTCTACAGCTCCATTCCCCTCCTGGGGCAAACTGTTAATGTTTTTTAACATCAAGAGTCAGGGAGGGAGTGGAGACCTTATGCACTCCTGTGGTTTTCATCTTAGGGAACTGGATGTTGCCTCAGACCCCAAGAACCAGGAGAGGCAGAAGGTTCCGGGGCTGATAGAGATTAAAGGATAAGGGAGGACACTGTAAGGAGGCAGTGGTGGGAAAAGGGAGAGGAGAGGTGAGATTTGTTTATGTACCATTTAAATTTATTTATTTTTGAATAGGTTTATACTTGCAAGTAGTACCAGATTAAAAATACACAAGGAATATATAGTGAAAAATAAATCTCTTATTTTCTCCTATTTCCTATTTTCTATCCCCCTTGCCAGAGTTACCTACAATTACTAATTTGTAGAGTATTGCTCCAGATATACCCTATAATTTAACAAGTAAATATAAGATTAGGTAGATGATGGTTAGATGGATAGATTATTCTAGTTTGCTCAGAATAGTTCCAAGTGATGCCTGTTGTCACAGAGTAATTATTAATAATGTCCTTTTTGATTTTGAAAAATGTCCTGTGTGGACATGTTTGCTTATAAATATGCATATTATTTACTCACATAAATTATTCAAATAGACAAGATATGGAAATAAAATAGACAAGATATGGAAACAACACAAGTGGATAGATGAATGAATAAAGAAAACAGTGTAAACATACAATGGAATATTATTCAATCTTAAAATGGAGTAAATTTTGAAAAGAACTACAACGTGGATAGACTTTATTTGTGTGTGTAGTATTGAACACAGGGTGGGGGAGGATCTACCTCTGAACTAAACCCTCAGACTTATTTTTAAAATTAATTTTGAAACAGGTTATTGCTAAGTTACAGCTGCTGGCCTTGAACCTACAATCTCTACTACCTTCCTAACTTTTTATCATCAATTTTATTGTGTATATTTGTGATATATAGCATGATACAGCTGGGTGTGGTGGTACACGCCTATAATCCCAGTTCTTGGGAGGCTGGGGCAGGAGGATCACAGGTTTGAAGTCAGCCTCAGCAATTTAGCAAGGCCCTCCACAACTTAGTGAGACTGTTTCAAAGTAAAAACTAAAATAGGGCTGGGGCTGTAGCTCAGAGGTAAAATGCCCATGGGGGAGGGGGAGATATATAGCATGGTGATGGTTAATCTGTATTGTCAACTTGACTGGATCATGAAACACCTAAGATTTTGTGACTCTGGGTATGTCGATGGGATGATTGGCTTATGTGACAGCAGATTGAAGGGAAGTCCTGCCCTGAATGTGGGCAGCACAGTTCTGATAGGTGTGGGATGTGGATAAAAAGGACAAAGCTGTGTGAAGTTTGTGTGGTTCTTCCTGAGAAAAGCATGTCTGCTCTCACCTGGGATATCGGCCTTCTGCTCTTCAAACTGGACGTTTCTCTGGAGTTGCCTGGCCTTTTCATCTTGGTCTGGGACTGCATCAGTGGTCACTCCTATTCTGAGACTCCAGCTCTTGGACCACTTGACTAGCTGCCGGTTCCTCAGGTTCTTCACATGCAGCTGACCACTTGATGCTACACTGCTTTGGACTGTGAGCTGATCTGATAAATCTCCTTTTATGATATACGCATCCTGTGAGTTCTGTTACTCTAGTGAACCCTGACTTAGTACAAGCATGATGCTATGGAACACATGGAAGTCGTGAATACTGTAGTGAAGCAGGGATCATATCCATCCTCTCGCATAGATCCCATGCGCGTGTGTGCGTGCATGTGTGTGTGTGTGTGTGTGTGTGTGTGTGTGTGTCGAAAGAGCAGATAAAATTTACTCCTTTAGAAGAAATTCCTAATACATCAAAAAATGTACCTTCCTAATTCTCAATGTTAAAAAAAATATGGAGTTTGCCGTAGCTGGAGAATGGACCTGCAAGAAAGGATAGGACAATTCCTTTACTCTGTTCTGTGTTAATTTTAACCTGAACATGTATTATCAGGTTCATCTGCTTGCACTATGAATATTAGGTTAGATAATACTACATTGAGATACCTAGTATAGCTCTGAAATATGGTAGGTGCCCAAGAATACATTCTGGAATCAAATCAAATATGGTTACATATATGTGCTGATCTTTGGCAAATGCAAATATTAGAGGAAAAACTGGTTATTTTATTTTGCCTTTTTTTTTTCGGTACTGGGGATTGAACCCAGGGGCATTCTACCTCCGCGCTACACCCCTGGCCCTATTTTTTTATGCTTTATTTTGAAACCGGGTCTCACGAAGTTGCAGAGGGCTTCACTAGGTAGAGAGAGAGAGAGAGAGAGACAGGGAGAGAGAGAGAGAAAGAGAGAGCTGAGGCTGGCAGGAACCCGGATCCTCCGGTCTCTGCCTCCCTAAGTACTGGGATTACAAGTGTGCACCACCACGCCCGGCTTTTATTTTGCCTTTCTAAACTTGATATTTCCTGTTGTGACCTCTACTGAATTTAGCATCTCGGACTGCCCAATGGGAGTAGAGGAAGGATAAAGCTTACATTCTAAAATTACTCTAAAATCAAGGCACTGATAAAATAAACTTGGTATATCTATTCAATGACTCACTGTGCAGCCATTAAAAATATTTACATAGCCATGCACGGTGGAGCACTTCTGTAATCCCAGTACTTGGGAGGCTGAGACAGGAGAAGTGCAGGTTCCAGGCCAGCACGTGGTAACTTAGCAAGACCCTGTTTCAAAATAAAAAACAAAATAGGGCTGGGGGCATAGTTCAGAGCTAGAACACCCTGGTTTCAATCTCTAGTACCACAAAAAAGAAATATTTATATAGATCTATATACTGTAATCAAGAAAAACATTCAAGATAGATTAAGAGAAAAAATTAAATTGCTGGCGAGAGTGTTTAGCAGAGTTCCATGTGTTTTCAATCTAGATCTTATCTCTGCAGACACACATTTATAGACATTTTCTGAAAAGAATACAAAAAAATTTGAAGTCATTAACCTGCAGGGAATGGGGCAAGAGCCATGAATTAGAGAATGTGAAAAGAAACTTGTACTTTTTATTTGTATCTTTGTGTCCTGTTGCAATTGTTTATAATGAGATGAACGATTTTTATAGTTTAAAAAAGCTCATTTAAAATAAAACAATCCTTTTTAAAAAGACAGCTACACTTTAATTCACGATAATTAGCAAATCCTAGAGCAAGTAGACGAGAGAGAGCACAGGGCATTTTAGAGCCTATGCCTGGCAAGGGAAACACAAGGTTCACCTACTGCCTGCTACCAAGAGCTGGTCACATGGTCTCTCCTAAAGACAAGGCAGTTGGAAATACAGTCTAGCCCCATGCAAGAGGAGAGAAGGGTCATCCTGCCTTTGCCACACAAGACAAGGATTCTGAAGCTTCAGTAGTCTCAGAGCACTTAGGGTGATGAAAATTAAATCATATTTAACTCCTGCAATGATAAAATATCCACCACAATGCTGTGTTGTCTCTTTCATGCATGCAGACGTGTTGAAGCAGAGGACTGAAAATAAGCTAAGTGTCCATCAATAAGGGGATTGGCTAAGTAAATTAGGATAACATCCAAACACCTAACAGACAAATACAAAGCTACTAAAAACACAGAGGCAGTTGTATATGTACTAATGTGGAATATTCTCCAAGGTATACAGTTGAGCAAAAAGATTAGAGTGCAAAGAAATGAGTATGGTATGCTATCCTCGTGTAAATAATTTTGAAATGAGTCTCTGGGAAAACACAGACAAGGAAAAGGTAATGTTGATTATGAATTTCCCCTTAAGAGAGCAACTAAGAATTTGGTGAGAAACTTTCTCTGAATACCATTTTGTACTATTTGAATTTTTAAACAGGTGCTGATAATTCCCATTTGAAACAAAAATAATTATTTCATTAACACAGAAAAAGATATACGTAGGTGATTAAAATAATGCTAATTGTATATGCATTGGTTTAATCTTTTCTGTATCGTAAACTTTCTTTGCCTAATCCAGCTAGAAGCAGAGTTGATAAAGTGATACTCATTACTTTTTCCTTCCTCCCATACCTGTGAAGCAGCAATTCATAGCTCTATTAAGTTACAAAGTGGGTGGGGGAATCCTACTCTATCAGCACATTACGCAGGTCTGATCTATCGCTTCGGCAGATCTCTTTTCAAACTGGCCATTTTTGTTATCCTTGGTACTAGCTATCTCAGACCACAATCCTAGCTGGGTCCTTTCAGAGCTCTTCATTCTAGCTCCTGGGATTTCCCTGGGCCTGATTCATGTTCTTCATTCAAAAAACTTCTTCCTGTGAGTATTTTTTATCAGCATGGGTACAGGCTTTTCCCTAGAGTTAATAGGATGTGAATCAGAACTGGGTAAATCCCCCTGGATTAGAGTAAGGTTTTTGTTTACACATTTTCAAGTATCTTATTTTTTAAACTGCATGAAAATAGGAAAATAAAATGTTTACCAACATTCTTAGGAATAAAGCTCAATTTTAGCAGGGACAGAGCAAATGGAAGGCCATGCATGCAGACATGTTGAAGCAGAGAACTGAAAATAAGCTAAGTGTCCATCAATAACGGGATTGGCTAAGTAAATTAGGATAACATCCAAACACCTAACAGACAGATACAAAGCTACTAAAAATATGGAGGATTTTTAGAGATTTTAGAGAAGAATTGAGAAATCTCACAGGATCGGCCAGTTGAATAAAATCTCATCACCTCATTTCTCTCATCCAGCAAAGGTCCCAGCGTCTGAACTTTCTGAACATGTTGTGAAATTCCTCTCGTCAGTCTCACCCATCCAAATGTATAAGAATCGTCTGAGTTTGCTAGGGTGCATTTCTTTCTCATAAAATAGTATACTGACTTTCCTTACCAGGAGAGAGGTTCTAGTGCTTTTTGTTGTTCGATGGCCTTTTGAAGGTGTTACCAGTGCTCATCGAGTTTTTTGTGTACCTTCATTTATGGATATTTTGTTGAAATGCAAGTTTTGATTCAGTAGTCCTGGGAGTGGGGGGAGGGGCTGAGATTCTGTATTTCTAACAAGTAGTGCCTGTGCTGCTGACCCACACACCACACTTTAATTATAAAGGCCCTAGAGTGATCTTGATGTTAAGGAGCCACAGCAAGCAGTATCATGAGTAGCTGCAAACCTGCAGAGGAACATGGGAATAGAGGGGCAGAATATGTAGCCACATGAATAGTTCTATGGAACATCCTATCCAAAAGCAGAATCGCATTTTTTTCCGAAAGCATGAGGCTTGGAGTCGGATAAACTTTATTCCAAACTCCCAACACCATCACTCACTATCTCATGACCTTGGAAAAATAACTTAGACCATGCTAAGCTCTGTTCTTTCAGTAGTTAAGGGTAGTGGTAATGAGTCAGGCCTTACGATATTGACATTTTTATAAGTTGGAAGGGTCAATTTGGCATGTTTTGCAGGTTTAAATGGGAAATTTCATACAGTTTGATCTAATAGCACCATTTCTAGGGTGGTTGTGTACATTAAAATGAATAGCACATGTGATAATCACAACACAATGCTAGGCACAAAATAAGAACACAACATACTCTTGTATGTATTACTTTATTCTAAATCATGTTTGGGTGCATACATGCACTTTAAAGAAGGAAGATGGGAAGCAAAGTGAGTATTCTTGTCCTTTACCATCATAGAAACTTCTTGTATTGTCTTCTTTCTCCTTCTTTTTCCCTATCAGACCAACAATGTAGCCAAAACCCCTGGCCCTAGAGTCAGACTGCTTGAATTCCAATCCCCCATGTGACTTTTGAAAAGTTACTTAACTTTTGAAAGCACTGTGACTTTTGAAAAGTTACTTAACTTCCCAGTGCCTGTTTTCTCACCTGTAAACTGGAGACACAGTAGTTTCTACCTCAAAGGATTGTGATAATATTATATCATCTAAAATTTATGAAGTGATACAGCAGAGCCTGGCACACAAGAAATGTTGTATGAAAGGATAGAGAGATAGATAGATAGATAGATAGATAGATGATAGATAGATAGATAGATAGATGATAGATACTCTACCTCTGACTACTCTTGCTAAAATTACCTGTTAATAATGGGTTCATTCCAATAAAATTATTTTTACTCACTAAGAAAACAATTGACTAATAATAAAACAAGACAGTAAAAATTTGATGTTTTCCTCTTTTCTCTGGTCCTTGTGTGTGTGTAGGGGGGGACTGGGGATTGAACCCAGGGGCATTCTACCTCTGAGCTACACCCCCAGCCCCATTTTATTCTTTTATTTTGAAACAGGGTCTCACCAAGTTGTGGAGGGTCTCGCTAAGTTGCCAAGGCTGGCTGCGAACCTGTGATCCTCCTGTCTCAGCCTCCCAAGTACTGGGATTACAAGAGTGCACCACCACACCCGGCTTTTTCTGGTCCATTTTAATACTGGTAGAGGGAAAAAATACTCTATAGAAACAAAGAAACTAAAATCTGGAAAAGAGCTTAGAGATAATCTAGTTGTTTCTGCATTATGCAGCTAAGAAATTTGATGCATAGGAAAATAAAGTTTTTTCAAATAGTTGACTTGAAATTCATGACATGGGGTGGGAGGATTCCAAGAAACCACCATGAAGCCTTTCATCTCGATTTCCTTCCCCAGGAAACCTCCAACTTGGTGCTATCAAGAAACACAACTAACTAATCTCAACTTCACTTTTTTTCTCTACTTTTTATCACCCCCTGCAACAGATTAAACCAGTTGTAGCCTGCAAGATAAGTTTCCTGTAGTTGTATTTCAGTTGTCCATACAATTTATACTAATTAACCTAATAGCAGTTCTGAGGTTCTGTGAGACCACCCTAGGATATTAGGACCAATACACACAAGTTTACGGATAGTCTGTATTAGAGCCAGTGTTGAAATCACAAGGGACAGTTTTGGTTGTTCAGCATGAGCACCGTTTAAGACACAGGTCAGAACTATTATCTCTTCTTAAATATTTTGTAATAGACAACATAGCTCAGAGAAAAGTAATAGAAAGAACAATTGATAGGAAGCAAGAGCTAAAGCTGAGGAGGCAAATTACACAGTATTTGGCTTCCCTGAACATCTCGAATTAACAGAGATCTAGATGGTAGCAGCCACAATTCAAGCCCATAGACTTGAAAGAAATGGATAAAGCTGGAATTAATGATTCTCTAAATAAAACACACCCAAAAAGCTTGTGTCAAAACCTATCAGCCTTCGTTGTTTTAGAGCTAGAGGACTTGTCTATATGTGTACTCCCTTCAGTTAATGTTGCCCTGCCCTTGTACTTTGTATATCAGTGATTAATACTGAGAATTTTAAAATCTTCTGAAAGATAAGCATCTTTTAAGATTGCTATCTGCTAAGTTTCTTGTAAACTGGTTCACTTCCAATTTCAGTATAATTAACTTCCTTCATATAAAATTAATTCCTCTAATCCTAACATTCTACTACTATATAAAGAGGTTTTAATGAGTAATTCCAAACCACCTTGATAGGCAAAGTCAGAGATAAATCACAAACCTGAAGGTAGTATTTGTAATTCATATGACTGACAAATAGATAATTTCCCTAACTTGTAAACATCTCCTTCAAATTAATAAGAAAATTACCAACAACCCTTTAGAACATACATCTAGCAAAGCAAGCAGGCAGAAGCTCACATATAAGTAAATACAACTCTTACGCATATATAAACTAAAGATGTTTACTATAAACTCCAAAGCAACTACAAAAAATTATCAGCCCAAAGTAAAATAATCTGACCTCAAAAAACACATGAGAAAAACAATTCATCGCATCTGAGAAGTTCGGGAGTTTAGAGGAAAAGCCATTGTTCTTTACTGAATGAAATTATAATAAAATCATAAATTGATATATATTTGTAATAGGAATAACATCCATGCTACAATTCAATAAATCTCTTCTTTCAAACAAGTAAGCATAGACTATATTCTCTGAGATACTCTCTGAGATTCCTGATTTTGTGAAATAATGAAGTATAAAATATTTATTATATATCTTTGTTATTAAATGATGCATCATCTTTTTAGATGTATTCTTAGGATGATTGTTTTTTTAAATGAGTTCTTAAATTGTTCTTTAACCAAATTCTAAAACCACTAGGAGCAGATGAGGAAAGACCTGGGAGCTTGGGAGTTTAATTAATATTCATAGGAGGCAAGTGATGTGAATTAGGAGTATGCTACAAATGTTGATGCACAATGGCTAGAAGTCAGACAAAAAGGAGAAAGTTCCCTTGACTAAATGACTGAAGTCATAGAAAATGCACAGGTTTGGGGCCCCAGGACCCTTACACACTCTTGTTGACCTTTATTGATAGGAGGATTGTAAACATTGTAAGGGTCAACAACCAAACCTATGATAAGGGTAAGTGGTATGATTCTTTAAACCAGAGAAGTCTGTAAACGTTTTCTATAAAAGATCAGTTAGAAAACAGAGAGCTTGTAGTAAAGAAAAAAGGACATAGTTTTGTAACCAATCACTTATTTTCTTTTAAAAGCACATAACCACATTAACTTTTTGCTTTATACAACCATCTAGAAACTATAAAACAGTACCACATTGTGTATTTAACCTACTTATCAAGAAGGGAACTCCACGTGTCATAAGAATTCTACCCATATAAGGAAAAAAGGAGACATCTAATGGCATAGTCAAAGATACATGAGTCCAAGCAAGCATCGATTATTACAAGCTCTCTGTTTAAAAAAAAAAAAAAAAGATCCGTTAGAAAATACTCTAGCCTTTGCAGGCCAGATGGTTTCTGTCACAACCACCCAGCCGTAATTTTGCAGTGTGAAGGCAGCTAGGGCCAATATTATTATCAAAAAAAAAAAGCATGAATGTGTTCTAGTAAGACATTATTTATGAAAACAGACAGGTGATAAGATTGAGCCTATAGGCCATGGTTTACTAACCCAAGAACAGGCCTCAGGTCAAACTGTTAGAACCCCATATTCTTTTCTGTCTAGTTTTCCTCTCTCCAACTGTGCACAGGCTCTACCTTCTTTCTTCTTTTCTGTTTCCTCTTCCCTCCCAGTCTGTGAGTTTGTATTTCTCAGGCAGCCTTTTCCCACATGTCCTTGCAGCTCTATAGGAAGGGAGTAGACATTAATGAGACACATAAATATGGTGATTAAAAGGAATATTACATATGAGAGAGGAAATACTTAGGGTGATTGCTTAACCCAGAAGTCATTATTAACAACAGTGGGATGGGGCTAGAAGAGATACTTAAGAGTCTCAAACATGCCAGCTGAGAAATAAGCCAATGGCAGTCACTTGACTCAGAGATGAGTCACTTTTCTTAAGACCCTTTCATACATAAACAAAGAAGGCTAAACTATGAAACAAATAACACAATGGAATCCAGTAGGTACATAACTTTCTTGCAACTCCTGGCAAGTGTTTTTACTAGGAAGAGACGTCATTTGGAAAAAAAAAGAAGAAAAGCATAGAATTTCTTGTAACTCGTCTTTCACCATTAAGAACGAAACAACTGTACTACAGTATCATGTAAATATCAGAAATTGATGAAATCCAATTTCAATAAATGATTTAAATTCTTGGTTTTTGTAGTAATTTTCAGGGTTGGTCTTCAGAGGCTTCAAGATGTGTTTAAAAATTCTTCACTTTTAAACAGAATTAATTTTATTTCACCTTAATTCAAAAAGAAAGGAATGAATAATGTGTGATGAAAATTTTGGCTGTACTACCAGGCTAAGAAATTGTTCCCTTAAAGAAAAATAGGCTATCATACAGGCATAAAAGTAACTTTCCAAAAAAAGGGGGATGAATTCTCAAGCAAGAAAAAATAAGGAACGCTACAAAATGTTGCAGGTAAGATGTACATCAGACAAAATTCAAGTAAGAAACTTTCAGGGGTTCTTGCCAGAGATTTCAAAGTCAGTATAATAAACACTTGTAGGAGTACTTGATAGGAAGGAGGTAGCTAGATACATGCAGGGTCATTATTATGATCAGGGTGCAAATTTAAGTTCATGGATAAAAACGGAGATACCAAAGATCAGTGCACTTATTTTTATTGAAGAATTCATTTTAAAGTTTATTTAAAAGTAGACATATCAGAGGGTTTCTGACTTAAGAAGTCAAAAGTCGTTAACTCCTCTGACCATCTGTGATCTTTCTAAGATTTTTCTCTTTTTAATAACCTTTATGCCCTCCTCCCCAATTTAAAAATGAACAATTATATAATACTATCATATAGTAATTGTAATAGCTATCATTTATTGTTTATCACACGTCAAATATTTGGTGATGTATATGAATGTTCTAATTCACAAAAATTCATGCCAAACCAAAAAATTAGGTATAATTATTATCCTTATCTAGATGATGATAGAACATGTGAAGAGAGACAAGGAAACACACAGTGGTCAAGTAACTTGGCCAAGGTCATGGAGCTGCCAAAGAGGAAACCAGAACTCAAACCATATTTCTTTGATTCCAAAGTCCGTACCCTAAGACTTTGTTTTATTGAATATATAACTACTGTTAATGTTTTGGCTAACAATATTCCGGTTTGGATTTTGTTTTTGTGGTGCTGGGAACTCTTGCCTGGTTCATGTTAGGCAAGAGCTGTACCACTGAGCTACAACCCTAGCTCTCTGTTGTTGTTTTTATGTATGTAAACTGTACATTATCTCATAAGTTGCTTTTATTCTCTACTTAATATGTAATCTGTAAACATTTCTCAATAATACAATATAATTTATTTATGTTGATATATATTTTGGATATGCCTTAATTTGTTTTAACCATTCCCCAATTGTTGAGTACTCAAATTTTTTCTTGTTTTTATATTATAAATATTATATTGATACATGTTATAGAATATTATAGTGAGATATGTATATCCATGTTTATAGCAACACAATTCATGATAGCTAAATTATGAAACCAGCCTAGATGTTCGTCAACAGATGAATGGATAACAAAACTGTGATATCTTCACACAATGGAACTTTACCCAGCCATAAAGAAGAACAAAATTATGTCATTTACAGGGAAGTAGATGGAACTAGAGAATATTATGGTAAGTGAAATTAGCCAGTCTCAGAAAGTGAATATTTGTATGTTCTCTCTCATATGTGGAAGCTACATAAAAATTGGGAAACAAAAGAGACTTTAGATAAATGAGGAGAGATTCCAGTAAAATATTGGAAGGGGATTAAAAGAGGAAGGTATGGGGAGAGGAGATTGATGAAGGAAACAGTTCAAATAATGCAATGTATACATATGAAGTCATCAACACCAACCTCAGTATCACTTATGGGAAGGGGGAGGGAGTGGGATAGGATCTGGGGGTAAACACACCAAGTGCTGTGTGGATGTACATTCCTATCACTCTGAACCGCATTATGATGTATAATTACAATGCACCAATAAAAGTATATGAAATAAATAAGTAAACAACACAGTGAGGAATATTCTCAAAAAAGAACAGTAAAGCAGCTTGAGTATAAATGTATAATACAAAGAAATGGGAAAAATGGACATATACTACAGTCATCACCAACTGTACACAGACCCCTTCACATTACATAAATGCGATGACAAACTATGAACGATCAAGGTAGACAATCAAACAAAGGAACAATGTCCACTTCTGCAAAGTGCCACCCTTCCTTTCTGCATGAGTGTATCAAACCCAAGAGGTAGAGTGATTATAAAACTAGCCCCCTGGAGGATCTAGAACAATACCATTTACTGCCAGACCCCAAAGAAGACCCTTCTGCTGAGGAAGTCCATTGTTACACTTCCAAAAATATTACTAAGCTAAGGTTGGTGTCACTGACTTTTCATACTACACAGAAGGATATCTCCCCCATATAATCAATAACCTTTCCACTATCTCTTCCATTTTTAAGACCTATTAATTTTATGATTTAATAGATGTAAGATTTCAAAAAAAGCAGACACTTTTCTTGGGAATTTAAATCTATTTCTTCAAGCTGAAACTGATTTTTGCATGAGGAATAGGCTGCTTTCAATATTCAGGATAGTTTAAAGAAGTGGAGGAATGAAGTAGAAAAATTAAGAGTGAGAAAGAATAGGGAAATAAAAGAAAGAATGGGAACAATCATTAAAATAAGAAATAAAAACATTAAGGGAACAAATGAATGGCAGATATTTCTAGTGAGGGTAGAAGAAAGGAGAGTTATGTCATGGATCATTTCCATGGGTGAAAGTATTGCCTAAGCTCCCTGACTAATCACAGAGTGCTCCCAATGATCTCACTTCTATTTCTCACTATATGAAAGAATGGTGTATATGAAAGATACACCATTCTCACTATATGAAAGATACACCATTCTAAACTAAGATACACCATTCAAAACTAGGATTTCCCAAAGGACACATGTAGAGACTATCCACACCTTCAGCATTTGAACAGGTGACAAGAGAGAAAAGCAGGAAGCTCTTCAGCTCACCAGGAATTGTCACAAAGATGCTCTGGCCTGTACAATTGCTCCAGGTGAGGCATTAGGAGGTTCCAGGAAGATGGCAGGCAAGAGCTAGAAAAAGAAATCTTTATAGAGAGGTTCTTTAGATGAGAAATAATTTGCTTCCTGAGAATGATCTTCACAGATGCTTCAGCCTATCAAGTACCTGTTATGTGTGCCACAAAAGACTGAGCCCTGTGATGGTTTCGATGATGAACACTGACCTAAGAACAATTAGTTTCCCAATGAATCTGTAGGCTGTAGAGTCTGTCATATTCTGTCATGGTTGTTTGGAAGCTCAGAACTCACTTTTGAGCTCAAATGTTGTAATTCTCCAATTTTGCTTTCTTTCTTTTTTTTTTTTTTTTGTATTTCTGAGGTACACCTCCAGATCTATTTTCTGTTTTTATTTTGAAACAGGGTCTCACTAAGTTGCTGAGGCTGGCTTTAAACCTGGGATCCTCCTCTCTCAGCCTCCCAAGTACTAGGATTACAGGTGGGCACCACCACACCAGGCTTCCAGGTCTTAAAAATACTTTTCTATGGCTTTCTCTGTACCAGATTTTCACCTCCTTCATTCCTTGGCTCCATTCTTTAGGGATTTATTTATTTTTGTTCAGTTGGTTGGTTAGTTGGAGTTTTTGTTTGTTTGTTTGTTTGTTGTTACCTTTTGGTGTCAATGCATTTGTTATGAGTCACTTCAGATGCTTTTGGGAAAAGTAAGTCAATACTGAACAAATCAATTATCATAAAACATTTCCAACTTATAAAGAACTTACAACATAACATAATGTTCGAAATCATTATTGAAGTATTATATAGACTGTGAGGATACTGAAGTCACATCCAGGTAGGAGAACACTTTGGGGGAAAACATCAAATGAGATGAGCATTGAGTGACAGGAACCCACACTTGAGGATGTGAGACTGGGAAGAAGAAAGCTTGGGACGCATTTAGAACACACACATCACCTTCAAATACTGCCTGGTAGACTAAGAAAATGAAGGAGGTAAGAATGGAAAGATAACTAGATAGCTTGGAGGGCTTCAGGATGATTGAAAATCTTAAAGCACCTGTGAGTCTACCGAATGTTTTTGAGCAGAAAAGCATATAATTGATCTAAGAGGTCACATAAAGAAAGTGAGAGCCACAGAGACAAATGTTTAACAATGTGAGCCAGGTGCAGTGTCGCATGCCTATAATCCTAGAACTTGGGAGACTGAGACAGGAGACCACAGGTTTGAGGACAGGGTGTATTAACTTAGCAAAATTCTGTCCCAAAGTTCCAAAGAGGATGGGGTAGGGGTTGTTGCTTAGAGGTAGAACAGCCCTGGGTTCAATCCCCAGACACACACACACGCACACACACACGCACGCACGCACACACGTGTTTAACAGGCAGAGTGCCTTCTAAGGTTCCTGAGGAGGAACCCTGACTGCCTCATTTCTACATCGACTCATATAGATCATAGACACAGTGTCTTAAGGAGAAATAAAAGAAGGGAGACAGCTTGGTTATACCTCCAGAAGAATGCAAGTCAAACCTCAGCCCAGGCTGCTTCCCACCATCCCTGCCCCCAACAGCAATCAAGAGATGACGCTGGAGGTTCTAGTGGGGATTGGCACTCTGTCCTGCAGGAAGCCACTACAGGGGAAGGCCAGTGAGATGAGGGTGGCCGAGACAGCCACCACGGACTTTCCTTTCTTCCTTGGAACTATCCAACTCAGTGAAAGAATTTGCATCTCTAGCTCCTGTCTGTCTATCCAATGTCCAGCTGCCAACTAGAATCATCTCTGATGTCACAACAGATGAATCAGGCTTTGGCATCTCCCCACAATACTCTGAGAAGCTGGTGATGGGGGACAGGGATAGGTTGCTGCATTCCAAAGCATACTCCCATGACGTACCTTTAAAACTTGCAGGATTTCAGAAAAGCCAATCTTTGAAGCCAGCAGTGAATCAGAGGCTTTCCCACATGCCTGCCATGGCTACATTCTTTATCTCAGTCCTTACACCAGCGAACTGGGGCCAGCTACTATTGGTTGGCTGTTGGTCACCTTCTATAAAAACGAGTTCACCTCCAGTCTGTGCTTTTCTGGAATCCTTTGTCACCCCCTGCTCTCCTTCCCAGGTGCCACGTGGCCTGTGACATTTGCAGGGACTCATGTGGGGTGCCCAACCTCAGCGGCCCGGGGCAATGACTCCTAGGAACTTTCCCAAGGACCTGGTCCGTGCAGGCTCCGACACGCAAGGGAGGGGGAGCGAGTTGGGTGACAGGAGGGCCCGGGGCAAAGCAGGCTGAGCTCCAGCGGAGTGGGGTTCATCCCCAACGGTTGGGTTGTTGTCAACTCTCCCTCCCCGCAGCCCCGCACTGGCGCTGCTCCACCCAGAAGGCTGCTACACATCCTCTTTGGCGCACGCTCCCTGAGTCATTTGGCTGCGCTTAAACTCTCTTTCCTGGACCTACGAGGTTTTGCGAGTACAAATTCAAGCGCACTATCTCGCTGCTTCTAATGTCCCAAAAACCTGTGTCAGGGCTCTGGCCTGAGAGAGGCAACGTTGTCCCTGCTGCTCTGCACCAGCTAGGCGCCTGAGCCGCAGGGACGCAGGAGCCGCGGGAGCCGCTGTGGGAGCAGGGCTGCTGGGCAGCATCCTGGGAGCTCTCCGCGCGCCTGCCCTGCCTGCCCAGCCACTGGCCTGGCGTCCTCACTCCCAGGCCGGCCTCCAGAATGGAGCCCTGAGGACAGCTGGGCGCTGTGCTCCGTGGTTTCGGAAGTTCTTGACGCCTGTTAGAATGTGATCTAAGAGACCTCAGCGCGTAAGACGTCCGCAGGCGCCAAGAATAGGCGCTTTTCCTGAAATTGGTAGAGTTCTTGAGGACGAGGTCCACTGGACCTTTTCCTATTTACTTCAGCCTCTCATCTTCCCTGCCCCTAAGGTTCCAGTCGGAACTCCACATATAATGCCTCAGGTGGAAGTCCTGTCCAAGCCAGAGGCTGCACCCACCCTATGAAACCCTCCCATATATAAGCTTGAGTTTCTCAGTAGCCCAGGAAGAGGAAATGCACTAGTTGAAACTGACCAAGGGAAATGCTCAGAGGTGTTCAGGGTGCGTGGACATTGGTATCAGATCCTTAGAGTGGCTGCCGGCTTCCGGTGTTTTTCCCAAAGAGAAATTATCAGTCATAGAGATCACCCTGCAGGAGAAAGATGCAGGCATCCCGTTCCAAAGCACATTCAAGCTCAAACCAAAGGTTTAGGGCAAAGTTTAAGGGAAGAAGGTGAGGGAAATTCCTGATGATTTTATTAATGCTCAGATTCCATAGATTTGGCTGGTCCTATTTTTTTCTTTTACATCATCAATTCAGAATTCTATAAAAGAAGAGAATGACATCAAAGAACATCATTGGCCTAGGAGAAAAGAGCCCGTAGGCGTTTAGGTGCTATATATGTGGAGCCAGAAAGCTCTGGAGCACCAGGGAGGCTCCAACTTAAGGCAACAGCATGGGTGAATATGGGCCCCATGTGGACCAGGAGAGAGAGGGGAGAGACAGGCCTGCGCTGGCCCCTGAGGCAGGCTGTCCAGACCTAGACACAATTCAGTCTTGGTGGGGAGAGCTCAGGTGGAATTGGGCATCTAAGTACATTTCCTGGTCCTTACTATTTGTCCTGTCAGGTTTTTTCAGGAAAATCATACTCTTGCAATTGGTAGGACTGGTGCTAACTTATAACTTCACTAACTGTAACTACACGAAGATTGGAGAGAACTATGAGAATATCATTTTTCATGCTCTGACAGAATATATGAATGAGGTAAGTGGAAAAAAAACCATTTTTAAGTAAATATCTTCTCATCCGAAGGGAAGGCATGCATCCATGAAAACTACAGTCTTAACTCTCAAGAAAAAATAATTTGGAAAAAATAATTCTTCTAAAAATTTTACAATGATATTCAAGTATAATTGGCGTAATCTAGGTATGCAGAGGCTGGAGGGAAACAGAGACTGACAGGTAACATGTTGTGTATCAAGAATGTCTATCCTCTGCTAATGTGCTATTCTGATTTTGCAGTAAAGACAAAGTGGATATGGGCTTGAGGAAGAAAGAGGAGTAAAAGGAGGGAATTCTTGAGATAAGCCCTAAGGAGTGAGGACGACTAAGGCAAGAAGCTTTGCATAAGGCTTTCTCGTGTTCTAGACGCTTCAGGATGCTATTGTGGGACATGATGCACTTTGGATTCTTAAAAATAGAGAGAAGGAATCATTTTCCTGATAAACCAAATTTCTGGATAGAGTGTGCATGTGCGGAATGCGCACGAGGCTACAGGACAGATGTGGACAGCCAGAGAATGGTGTTATTGTTGAAGTGGGCAGTGCTGTGTGCAGGTGTGTGTGCTTGGGTGTGTATGTGGAGAAGTGGGGAGATAGGGAATCCCTCTGATTCCAGGACCCTTGGATGTACCATTGCAAACACTGAACTGTTCAGCACCATCTGAAGACTCTAAATGTTTGCTTGCCTTTTCAATGACAAGAAGCAACTACCTGATGCAAACTGCTTTCAGAGCACCTTTAAAGCCAGGGAGCAAAGGGCTGGGGAATGATTTTCCCTGTGAACTTAAATCTTTACCCTTTTCCTCTTATTATTTTTGCTTTCTTTCAGACCAAAAGTAACAAGTTCGAACAAATCTACTTCTGTTACAATCAAGTGAGTAGAGTGATGGGTGCTATGGCTTTCCCCAGAGGGAGGTGAGGCATTCGGGGAGGTCTATCCTGCAGAGCCCCCTGCAGCGGCGGGGCTCGCAGGCTGGGCAGGAGACATCTGGGCGCCCAGCTCGGAACTCCTCCTCTGTTCCAATTGAGACAGAGGGAAGTTTTTCTTGACCGAGTGGGATTCCTGGAGAGGTTGCTCCTTCTCTCCCTGGGAGCAGAGATGAACTGGAAACTGAGACCAGGGGGTGAAGTCAGGGGCAGCACCTCCTGGGCCCGGGGCGTCTGCTCTGAGCGCGGGCTCGTGTGCAGCCGGGCAGGGAAGCGGGCGGAGCGAACGTGGGTGACCATCCCCTCTAGCCTAGCGCCTTGCTGCGACGCAGTGCGACTCCTTCCTCTGGGTTGGTCGGTTTCCCTCTCCTCCGCGATGACTCTCCGTTCTTATTCAAGACCTTGTGTGCCTTACGCTCCTCCCCACCTTCCTCACCGCCTCTTTCGCTCAATTTGTACCATTCTCACCCTCCTCCCCTTTCTCTTCCACCCCCTCACCTCACCCCACATCCTGGCGCTTTCTCCTTTGCTCGTGGACTCTGGCTCGCTGGCGGTGAGCAGTCAGATTGCCTCACCAAAATCGAGCGGCACACCTTCAATCCTGCCGGTGGCTGCCGGTCACTCCCCAAGGAACACTTCGCCTTGGAAACGAGCTCTACCTTCGTTGTCTGCTGCCCAGGCTACTCCAGAATTCAGGTAAGCCTACGGCTTGGGCTCTATCTTTAATACCTTGGGAGTAACCTTGAATTAAACTGGGGCTTTCCTGCAGAAATTGTTCTGTGATTTTTATTCAGATCTTATCCTTTGAAAGCAAATAAACCAGGTAAAAGCTGTAGGTTGTCAGTTAATCTCACATTGACACTTGGACTGGAACCCAGTTTATTCTAGGGTTCTGGTTTTGTTTGGGTTCAATTAGGGTTCTAAAGCTTGAGTTAGTGTTGCAAGGTGTGACTGGGGAGCCTCCTACACCAGAACGTCCTGGCTGCTGCTTGGGCTTATCACTTAGTAATTGTGTTTATTTAATTGCTCATATGGGTGGAATTGCAGTTCCTTTACATAATAGATTTTTGCAGTGCAGTTACATGCATTTGAATGAATGTGTAACTTTAAAGATGGAAGCATCATAATGGAGAGTTAGGAGTAAGAACTCGGGAAACAGCCTGCCTAACTTTCCATCCTTGCCCTATAACTGCTGTGAAAACTTTGATACCCTGCTTAGCATCTGTATGCCTCAGCAAAATAAGCATTTTATTAGCAAGTCCTACACAGGGTGCCCGTGAGAATTATGAGTCAACACATATAAAGCACTTGGAACTGTGCCCAGCACATAGCAGGTCCTCAATAAACATTTCAGTTGGTGAGTAAAGTAGAAAATTTATCTTCCCAATGACAAATTTAAGGAAGAGATAGACAAGTGCAAAGATCTATGATTGCTATTTATTAGCCCAGTGGACTTAGCTTGAAATTTGAATATCTAGGTAAATTGAGTTAGAAGTTGAAGTCTCCTGGGTTGAGCTTGAGTAAAAAACTAAATACCAGGCAGCCATATAAGAAACCTGTTTGGCTCTATGTCTTCTTTCAAAAGAAACTCTGACCAATCTGCAGATGGCCACAATAAAATTCATCCATGTAAGAACACAGACGTGACCAAATACTAGGATGGCATGTAAAAAAGGGAGAGTCTGGAGAAATTTATTTCAGCCTCCTCCCAGCCCAAAAGGGAAGTCTGAAAGCAATAATAATTATGATTTAGCAAATTCCAGACTGTAAGGTCATCACTTGGTAACCCAGGGGACGCTATCCACCTAAATACTCTGTGCCTATAAGGCTCAGTCTGTCACTACTCCAGGGTAATTCAACTGAAGGTATGCACTAGAATCTTCTTCCAAGTAAACCCAGGTTTCTGTGGCATATGTCCGTGGTAGTGGGGATGGGGGTCAGAAGCACTCTGATTTCAAATAATAGACTGGGTTTACTGAATTATGTCTATTAAGGCACACAAGATAGGTCCTGTCCTTTGGGAACTTACGATCTTGACAGGGAGATCTTGAAATCATCAATTTATTCATTCACTTAATCATGCAATAAACATCCAGTGTTTCCCACATATAGGACAGTGTGCTCAGTGCTGTGGGGAATACCCGTGATGCAAGAACAGTGTATGAGAGCCAAGTTCAATGACACATGCTCTTAAGCACTAGAAAAAGAAAAAGAAAAAAGAAAAGCTCTGAGCAATTAGCAGAGGCCTTGTGGAGGAGGTAGTGCTTGGCCGTGAAGCAAGATGTGGGTGGAGAGATGGGAGGGCATTCCTCTGGAGAAAGCACACACACAGTCACACAATAAGCAAGTGCTTCGGGGATACACCAAGAGATGGATTTGCGAAAAGATGATGTAACCTGCCACTCAACAGCTGTTACAGAGAGTGCAAATTAACTTTTTTACTTATTGATTCTCTGATTCAACAGATAAATAATACCCAGGAAATGAAGCAAAGAAAATTCAAAAGAAGCTGCCAGAACCAGGCTTCACAAATCCTAGGATTGTGGCGTGGTTTTATTCGTCCTCCTTAAGGAAATTAAAACCATCTTCGTGATATCGTATTTCATAGCATCAAAATAATTCATCTTTATTAAGTAGATAAAAATGTTAACTCTGATATTTAAAAGATCACAAATTATTTTTATTAAAAATGTTTTCTAACTTATTTTTGGTAAGCTGTTATTGTTCAATATAGGTTTTTTAATGTGGGAGGAAATATTATCCCCTCTAGTGTCAAGGGAAACTAGTATAACATTGATAGCTGGCTTCATGGCAATAATTTTCATCTGGAATTGTATTTCATGGGGGAAATCTAAAATGTGTAGTAGAAAGAACTTTGTCTCTTGAAAAACAGAAAAAAGTTGAATTCTAAACCTCTGTTTAAAAGGCAGGCATTCTTCTACATGTAATGATTCTTCTCACATTCTCATTAAAAAATTGCAAAAGAAGAAAATAAAAGCAAATGAGAGTGCATTGCAATTTGAAAGACATTTCAAGCAAAATGTTGTGAAATTATTCTAAGCCAAACTTTTTAAATTATCTAACAAACAAGTCATATATGCAAATAGATCCCAAAGAAGTACCTTTGTGACAGCTACTGTCTATATGTGTATATATATAATATATATGTTATATATATTATATATATGTTATATATATATACTTTAATTTTATATAATATATTTTTAATTATTTGTGAGCACTTTTAAAAATGTACATGTTGTTGTTTAGTTGACCTTATGTATTTCTTAATAAAATAATTCTCAAGTTAGTTTCTTATGAATGGTCTTTTAAGTTTGGTTAGATAATTTTCATGCATACTTTTCTAAGAGACATCACTTTTCTTCAGGTCTTTACCTTCACTCATGCTTACAGCCCACCGGCCATACGCCTTTGCTTTAGGCCTGTCGGCTGGCCCTGCCTACAGGAGAAAATAGGTACATAGCTGAAAATATTTAGAGACAGATGACTGAAATGCACCATTTTCTTAAATTTTGTAACTAGTCCTTCCTTCTTTTCCCTATTGAAACTTCCTCACACCTGGAAGAAACAAATAGGCAAAGGTGAATAGGAGATATTAAATTCGTTCTTGAATGCTTGCTGCAGGCTGGAGCCATGGACACCCTCTCATTAACTCTCAACTCAGAATCCTCAAAACACTGGTGGGATAGACAATGCAAGCCATAGAGCCTAAGCTAATACAGAGCACATGGGAATGCATTGATTTTTCCTGTGAGTAGAAATGTTCCCCCTGACCTACCCTGAGTGCTGGGGCTAAGCCACAATAGAAGAAGGGAAGTACAGTGTTCCTAAATTCATCTTACCTGCCAGCAGGTAAGAAGATGCTTACCTGATGCATCCAACATTTAAGGAGAACCTACTGTGGGTCAAGACTTCAGCTGAATATTTGGGATACAAAAGTAAATAAGACACAGCCCTTACCCAGAGCAGTTCAGAGTAGAGTTGAATAGGCAGTTTTCTTTGCTCCTTTGCAGGACGTGCCCATTTTCCAAAAACCCTCCTCTAAAATCATGGCCCAGGGCTTTAAATGCCATCATAAAAGAAACTCCCATGCCCCATATTAATAAGAACTTTCCCAAAGATGCCCCATATTAATAACTTTCCCAAAGATTACAAAAATATGGTTTATACATTTCCTTTTTTGTGTGTATTGAGGCTTCCTTGGTGGACAAGTATGCAGTTTTATCAGCATTCCATGGTCAATGAAAAGAAAGTTGTAAATTTTGGAACAATACAATGTTGGATGTGTACCTATTGGTACTGCCTTGCTAATTATGCTATTTTCATAATCTATATCCTTACTTTTGTCTTCCTCACTCAGGGGCTAAAAGAGATGTGTTAAAGTCTCCTACTGCCATTATAGATTTTATTTCTTTGTATACCTAAAGTTTTGCTTTCTAATTGGTGATAATATTTTTATTTAATGCCCTAAAAATCATGAGAGATATTTATTGAGAATTGTACCCTTTTCCATTATAATATGTCCACATTTTACTGTTTCTGTGTCCCTTTGTTTTGGATGTCTCTTGTATACAGCAATCATTTAATGTGTATGTGGTAGAAGAAGAGGTTTGTAGGGGAGAGAGGGGGAGATCCAAATTGAGGTATATTTACTTTTTGCACTGTCATTGTATTGTTTTTTGGTTTAGACCTCTACATTACTGCTATAATTTTAACCTACAACAGGTTTTTACATTTACTCCTGTCGAGCATTTCTTCTGGATCTTTCCTATCATTCCAACATATTGAGATCCTAAAGTTTTAAATCTCCATTGTATCCTTTATTACATAACTCTCCCCTCATGGGTTTCTGTGGCTTATTTCAAGTTACTGTAAATAAATATTGAACAAGACAGGACCTAACTTTGTTCACCTTCAAATGAAATAACTTTATGGGCTGTTAAAATATTTGTCCATGCTCTTTGTTTAAAACTTTTTTCTTGAATTTTGCAGAACCCAGTCTCCATTTCCTTATTATAGCCATATCCAAATAAAGGGCAGGGGAAATTTGCCAAATGATTTCCTGAAGTAAAACATACTAATCCTGTGTCATTCCCCAAATCTACAAATCAAATAAATTTATGGCAAAAATAAACAGGATTTGTTTATATCCTAGTTGTAGTCTTTAAAAATCTTACAACCAACTCTCTGAGAATTATACCAGAGAATAGCATCAAGCAGATGTGGGACTTTGTGTCTCCTCCTTACTGTTATTCAAAAGTACTAACTTTCCTCAAATGCTTTTGTCCTAGCTATAGCTTTAAGTATATCTTCTAGCTAGCTTTGCAGTTTTTAGATACAGCTATACTTTTTGACATTCAGTATTCGCAGTATACCAATCAATAAAGTTTCATCGATTAGTATTACATAAAATGCATTTATTCCTAAACAGAAAGATAATAATTTATACATGAGGATAATAATAGGTAAAGAGCTTTCTTGAGTCTCAGGATCTGCGCTACTAAATAAAGATGATGCTTCTGACATGATAGGGTTATTATAAGAATTAAATTACACAATAAATGGAAAGCCCCTGGAAATGGTATGAAAAATATATTTACCTATTTAGATGCTTGTTTCATTATAAAGAGAATAGGACTGTGTATTAGTCAGCTTTCTGTCACTGAAAAGATGCCTGAGATAATCAAGTTAAAGGAGGAAAGGTTCACTCTGTCTCATGGTTTCAGAGGTTTCAGTCCAGGGGCGGTTGGCATGTTGCTTTTGGGCCTGTAGTAAGGCAGAACATCACGGTGGGGAGCATGTGGTGGGGCAAAGATGTTCATCACATGGTGGCAGGGAAGTGAAAAGAGAGGAAGGGGCTGAGGTCCTGGTATTTCCTTAAAGGCCACACCCCCAAGGATCTAACTACTTCCTACTAGGCCCTACCTCCTAAAGGGGTCCACCACCTCCCAATAATGCCACAAGCTGGGGACCCTGCCTTCAACACATGGGGGACACTTATCCAAACCATAGCAGACTGTTGCGGGGCCTGGAAAATCTCTTCTTTTTAGTTTTCTGTTTAAGGCTGCTTTGCAACATGGAAAGAAGGTTAAAAAGTTTAAGCACACAATTGTCAACAGCTTGACAATTATGAACTTGACCAAACTGGTAGGAGTCTAGGACAGTACCGAAGGAGACAAGTGCACAGAAAAAGGAACCTGGAGGCTTGTAGAGGGAGTCCCTTGAGTGTTTATTTAGCTGAGTACTTATCAGCACATGCCTATGAGAAAACTACCCAAGAAAGAGGAATAGAGCCCATTAATCACTCAAGGGCAGGTGCCTGCTCTCGCCAGCCAGACTGCAAACCCTCACAACTCAGTAGGCACTGGGTGGGGTACTCGGAAGAGTCTCACCTCAGGAGAATTATTAGCCTAAAACTAGCTGCTACAATGATTCCACCTAACACATCTTAAAGGTAAGACTTGACCAATTTCCAAGGAATTTAGCTTCATTCCACAACAAAATTCAAGCACACTCATAGAAATAAAAAATATCTAGGACCCACCAGGCTTGGTGGAACACACCTGAAATCCAATACTTAGGAGACTGAGAGAGGAGGATTGCAGGTTTAACACCAGAGCACAGTAACTTAGCGAGACCATGTTTCCAAGTTAAAAGGACTGGGGTGTAGCTCAGAGGTAGAACATCCCTGGATTCAACCCCAGTACCACGTACACATGCGCGCTTGCGTGCACACATACACACACACACACACACACACACACACACACACACACACATCTATCTAGGACCCAACAAGGAAACATTCACAATGTTTGATATACAATGAAAGATTATCAGACATGAAAGAAGTAGGAAAATACAGCCCATAATGAGGAGAAAAAGTGGAACTAATACAGAACTAACACAGAAGTTAGAATTAGCAGATGGGAGATTAAGTGGTTACTATCACTGTATTTAATATGTTCCAAAGGTCAGAAACATGAAAGATATAAGAGCCAAATCCAACTTTTAGATATGAAAATGACAATGTGTGAAATGAAATAAACAGTAGATGGTATTAACGAAAGATTAGATATTAAAATATGAATAAAATTGAAGACATACTAGAAGAAACTACCCAAAATAAGACACAGATGGAAAAAAATAAAATGCAGAGGGCTAGGAAGCAACAGTAAGTGCCTAATACATATGGAATAGAAGTGTCTCAAGGAGTGAAGAGGGACAGGGTAAATGTAGAAACAAGCAATGGTTGTAAGTATGCAGTGCCCGTTACAATTGGCAACTATCCTAGGACCAGCATTGAGATGAAGCCATGAGCAGCAGAGCAGTAGGATGGAAAGAACTAGAGGGTTTAAATTCTAATTGAACAGGTGGATTCATCAACCCTGAAATCACTCTACCTCGATTCCCCATACTGTAAGCTAGTTGGATAAAGGTTTTGTTTTGTGTGCTTTTGTTTTTCTGTGTGTGTGGTTGTTTTTACTTACTGTTGAAAGTTGCGATTTGTCTGGAAGCCAGGAAAATGTAAATTAAACCTGATATAAGAAATAATTTGATGTGGGGGTGGGGAATGAGCAAGATGAAGCCAGCCCATATATCTTGGAAAACAAGCTTGAAGTTGTGAACTGGACTGGTACTTGGTACGGGTGCAGGGGAAATGGGCGTGTAAAGATGTCATTCATTCTGGCATGTTGCTTCCTGCTATCTTTTGAATCGTGTATGCCTTCCATATGTCAACATGCAATCCCCATTAGAGGTGGGGGTCCTTTGGGAGAAGAGATTAAATCAAGGAGGACTCACTCTCAAAAATGGATTGGAGAATTATAAAATGGATTGGAGGAAAGTAGCCTAGGGTTTTTGCTCTTCCCCTCTTATACCATGTGAGGACACAGGGTTTTACTTTTTTGTTCTGTCCA
The DNA here is from genome assembly GCA_004027185.1 of Glis glis. NCBI lineage: Eukaryota > Metazoa > Chordata > Mammalia > Rodentia > Gliridae > Glis > Glis glis. Next base: position 8,404 of record PVJS01018020.1, on the reverse strand, counting down.
CCATGTGCAGATACCTAGACAGCACCATATACAAGGAAGAGGGCTTCACTGTACTCAGAACCTGCAGGCACCTTGATCTTGGACTTCTCAGCCTCCAGAACTGTGAGAAATAAGTTTCTCTTGTTTGTAAATTAATTAGCATTTTTCTATAGCAGCACATATAGACCAAAAACATCCTATAAAGAACTGTTAAGTCAACAGATGATTGCCTGGACAATCATAGCCAAGGTGGTACTTTCAGGGAAGTGTTTACGGATGTATTGTTTTTAAGTCCATTTTCTCCTCTTTTATTCTCTCTTCTGTCAGCCATTCATCTTATGAGGAAGGAGATGGTAAAGGATGCCAAATTGTATTGAGTATAAATACTCATATATGAGAATTTGTGGAATAATTTCAGGTAAATAGATCAAATGGATATGGAGTTTGAGGATGATCTGGTGATAAGTTTTGTTTTGTTTTGTTTTGTTTTGTTTTGTTTTGTTTTGTTTTGTTTTTTACTGGTGCTGGGGACTGAAACCCAGGCCTTCTGCATGCTAAAGACTTGCACTACTGAGCTATACCCCCATCCCTCCTAATATCTTTTGAGTACAGCCCCATATTTTATTCCAGCACAATATCTTACACAGTTAATTCTCAATAAATATGCTGAGCAAATGAGTTAAATGAAATTAAAAGGTAAATACCTACTTCCTAAGAATAAACTTTTCTTTAAAGGTCATTGTACGTAAGAAACTGAATTGGCAGCAGCAACTGTCAGATAAACCACCTAATATATCACCTGATTTCCCCAATTACTTCTGTAGATATGAAAAAGGAAAAGGAGATCCAGGTGCGGTGGCTCACACTTGTAATCCTAGTACTTGGGAGGCTGAGACAGGAGGATCTCAGGTTCAAAGCCAGTCTTGGCAACTTAGCGAGGCTCTCAGCAACCCAGTGAGACCCTGTTTCTAAATAAGAAATAAAAAATTGGTCTGGGGGTGTGGCTTTGAGGTAGAATGCCTCTGGGTTCAATTCCCAGTACCACAAAAAAAAAAAGGAAAAGGAAATGATTTTACCCCCAAATTAATCAGTTCTGCTGCAGTCTGTCACTATTCTCAAAAGGCTTCTTTTCCAATAAACCTGTCACTCCTTCCCCAAAAACACACAAAATAAAAACTAAATGTGTATTCATTTAAAGCATCAAACAACCACTGAGCCTTTTTTCTGTGGCATATTTGGGCACACAGCTGAGAACATGAATAATCTGAAAATCTTAAAATCCTATGAGAGAATATTTACTAACATTTGTGAATCTTGTGACCCAGTCCTCACTTGCAGTAATGCAGCTTGAATACTTCTGTAAAACAAAACAAACTATATTTTTCAAAATTCATTCTTATATGCTTTCACACATTGCTTCAGAATTCATTTGGGATTTTGCCAGATTATGGTGAGATGACAAGCAACTACCAGGTCCAACTGGCTTGCAACCACAACAGTTCATTGTTACATTACAAATTGGCAGCGACAAGCCAGCCCCAGGCCTTTTCCACACACCTTCTCATTCCAGGATCCAGGCTGAAGAAGCAGCCTCTGACTGGGGTATGCCTTCCTCTGGTAGCAGAGGCAAAGAATGATCAAGAGGGCTAGCAGAAACACGCAGTGTCTCTTCAAGCTTCTCCCGCAACACGGGGTGCATCACGCTTGCTCAGGTGCACTGACCCAAGCGAGTCAAAGGCCCCCAACCCCCAGCCCACCATGGATTGACTGCTGGCATTGCAGCAAAGGGCAGGGACAGTAATCTTACAGGAGAGAACATAAATATTGGGGATGCTAAAGGACACAACTCATTACTCTTGGAGGGAATATAAAAAACAGAGAACATTTCACATTTTTAGCATCTTCTTATTTAAGTGTAGCTTTTTATTAAATATTAATTGAGCACCTCCTTGTTCCAGGCACTTTCCAATTGCTTGTCATGCATCAACAAATGAAACAGGGGGGAAAAAAGTTTTACCCTCATGGATCTTACCCATGAAAATATTAAAATAAAATGAACTAAATAAATAAGTTAATAATGCAATAAGACACATTTCTCTCTTTTGAAACTTGAATAAATATTTATAGGTAATTAGCATTTGGGCCACTTACAAAGCATACCTCAAACATTGGTAGAAATGTGCACTGCTATTGAGAAATCCAGGGTAAAAATGAAAGTACAGCTGCTCTCTAATTATCTGAACATCACAAGGGTTCAAGACTTTTGAGCCCAGTGCCATAAAATAAATAAAAGATTTTTCTTGTTCAAGAATGTTTGGGTTGATGTTCAAATTAACTGACAAGTTACTCTCATTTCATAACAAAATAACATTTTAGAACTGGAAGAAACATAAGAGATTATTTACTTGGGATTCTATTCACTAGATGTAATTGATAATACCCTTTTCATCACCGTCAAGTACAAATATGGTCACATACATTAGTCACTTAATTTAAATCTTATTGACTTGCCAAAAAGTATTTTTCAAAATGAAAGGCATATGAACATAAAACAATGAGAGGTTATTCCATATGTTAAGCTTTATTCTTGGGTTCTAAGGTCACCACTGTTTTAGTTCATGTTCATATTCTTGGAAATTGTTCCCCAAACCTTCCTCTTGTTAGGGCGGCTGACTGCTGAGGGGTGAAGCCTCGATACTTGACAAACCAGAACTGGTTTTCTTCGGCATTCAGAAGCACTTAGCTGTGACCATCTGCCCAGACACCCTTTTCTACTATGACAAGCTCCTTTTCATAGCCTTTATTGTATGCTTTTGATAGCAGACATCAGAGCATTAACTCAATCCAGGGGTCCTAACAACACTCACCTTAATCTTTTTATGGAGGCATCTGCACCCATCCAAGTCACCCAAGTAATCATTTGAACACCCAAGGAGTATGAGTGCATCGTTTGTCACCTGTAAATGCCCTATTGCAGCTTTCACACAGGGCAATCAAGCATATGGCCTCCCTACAATATTACTGAGGTAGTCCACTTAGGTATTTTAAATCATGATGATAAAAACCTGCTCCAAAGATACCCATTGTCTTCTTCTGCAGAGAAGCAAGCCATGTGCACCAACATCAAAGGGAACCCAGGCCTAGGCATGCACAGTGATGTCCTGGCTGTGGGAAGCCCCCTGGAAAAGCTCATGTGCTGGCAATGCAGAAACATTCAGAGGTGAATCATTGAATCAGGGCTGTAACATCATCTGTGGATACAGCTGTTGATGGGTTAATAATCTGAATGGATGTACTGGATGGTAACTACAGTTATAGGTGGAGCATGGCTGCAGGAGGTGGGTCACAGGGGGCATGGCCTGAGGATGTATCTGTCCCTAGCTGCTTCCTATCTCTCTGCTTCCTGGCTTCCGAGGGTTAGGCAGTTTTCCTCCACCATGCCCTGCCTCTGTGATGTTTCTGCCTTGGGGCCAGCAGACCATGGGTTGAACCTCTGAAACCATGAGCCAGATAAACCTTTCCTCTTTTAAGTTGTTCTTAGGTATTTTGGTTACAGTGACAAACAAAAGTTAACTAATGCATTATATGAAGGACAACACCTACTTCAGAATCCTGTTATACTACACTGTCTCATTTGGTTAGGATGTCCATCTTATAACCACATCTGTGTTTCTGTGGATATCCAGTGTGGCCTGAAATGAGGCAGCAGCAGTCCCTAGGGCTCTTCCTAGCTGCCCTCATGGAGCATCACCCCCTTATCAACACCTCTGGCACACACTGGGGCCCACTGATATGCTGGCGTGACACAACATGTAGGTTCAGTCTGCTACACCACCCACTACCAACTTACTTTGTTTGAGGCTGGCATATCACTTGCAAGGAAGATTATTTCTCTACCTGATCCTCTGCTCTCTGGGAAGTCTGGGTCCTAGTATGAGGATCTGCACTCAACATTGGCAATTCCTTACATATATTCTATATTCATAAGATGGTTAGTAAGAGTCACAACACAACATCATTGTCTGTCTTCCTATTAATGCTACCACAAATTTGTCAACAAATGTAAGCATAATACAGATTATTTACACCTCTCACATACTCTCTTTATTACTGAATATGACTAAAACTTCCAGGACTTTTAAAACTTTCCTTCTAATTGTTTCCTACCTCCTTACTAATTCACCCTGGAGAACTAGAACCATCAATTAGATATTCTAGGCCAAAGTAGAAAGATATTAAAATGATTATGATACTACATCTCCATTTACGTAACATAGTTTTTAATAAAAACAAGACTATTACATATTATGTAGTAAAGTCAAACAGAAAAACTATTATAATGTTGTGCTTTCATGTACACATTTTATTGAGCAAATATAGTTTTTACATAGAAACACATCTGGAAATTAAAAAGGAGTAGTCAAAATTGATAGACTAGAATGGTGTTGACTCAAAGTTTTTTTTAATAGATTCCAAAGAACATATGGAAGTATAATAACCTTTCTTCTAGATGGGTGTTCTGAGAAACCAACCATTCCACAGCCCATAGTTATGTGGTTGGGACATTGTTTGGGATGATTTTCTCTACTGTTTTTCCTGAGATCCCTTGTTTAATATCATGAAATCTATTTCCAAACAGGATCAAACATGTAGCTTTAACTCTATACACAAGTTTACTTCTTGTAAGGATAGCCAGTTTAGATAAAAATAAGTCATATGAATGAAAGCCTGCTCCCAACATCCAATATGCAATGGCTATTTTCTTTGTTTGTTCTCAGTAAGAAAGGACTCTATGAGCTCATTTACTCTCAACCCTGTCACCATGATGTTTCCCCAACATCTCAGTTCTTGTCTTTCTCAACTCAAACTTCACTTTGATTTTTGCTATCATTTTACATTGTGTGTATCTTTACAAGTATCCTTTAAAGGGTCCTGGAATAAGGCAGAGCATCAATGTGAGTACTTTATGTGGTAAATAAAACAGTATCATGTTTATTCTTTTCCCCTTGTGATTAAGAATACTTCTGGGATGAAATTGCCAAGAGTATTTCCTTGCCAACCCGCCTCCACCAGTATTTGTAAAGCACCATGTTAAGTCATCCGTGCTCTTCGGCCATGCAGTAGGGTTGCTTGTTTGGAAGATTAACCACACAGATGATGGAGCGATCACATTATTCTCAATGTTCAAGAGATTTAACCAAATATGTAAGTACACTTGAAAAGAAGAAAACTCATGACAAGTATGGGCCTCAATGCTTATCACGGGACACCTCTAAAATAATGTCCTCATATTGTATCACTTGTGTACCTAAAATGTGCTTGATGTGTAACTGATGACAAAACATGCTAACACCTGCCTGCTAGATGAAGATATAACACAAGGTAAGAAGTTTTATGAATTCTCAGATTATTTTTCATAAATTCCTAGCTTTTTCTTACAACCCTTACTCCTATGGTGGTAGGAAGGTGTGATAGTAAATGCAAAAAGTCTTTATTGTCATCAGTATATCGGTCTACGTGGCTCTAGTCTCCTACCAGATATTTTCTATTCAGGGAAATGAGTATGGAATTCTTAAGAAAAGTTAATACATGAAAGGCAATGTCCTTTGGGAAACTAACATTTTACAGATCATTGTGGGGGGGAGAACCTGGATTTCTGGCAATCAAGTCGTAAAAGTCCTCAAGAAAACAGTAGATTGGGGGTCATTTCTACAATATTCTCATCTGACACAGCCTACTTGTCTAATTATCCCAGCTTATTACGGTGGAATGCTCAGCTGTGAATTCCCATTATGATTATAAAAGAAAGTAAAAATATCTTTAGAACAAAGAGAACTTTTCCAGTTTGACTACAGGACAAGAAAATGCTTCACAGATAGGTGCTATTGAAAAGCTATTTCATTTGTGATTAATAAGGTAAAACATTTTTATGAGTTTTGGAAAAGGCATTTACCATCCATTTCCATGTCAAACTTCTAAAAAGGTAGCAACATTGATCATTTTTAAGCACTGGTTCTGTGGCTACTACAATGCTATTAAAGCAGGTGATTAGAAAAGAAGCCAATCTAGCTTTGGCCACAGGCAAAACTGTGAATAATATATATATATATATATATATATATATAATTCACATATATATTATAATATATATATTATTCACATATATATGTATATATGTATGTGTATATATGTATATATGTGAATATATATACACACATATATATGTATATATATATTAAACCAAGGGACATTCTACCTCTGACCTACACCCCAGCCCTTTTTTTATTTTGAAACAGGGTCTTATTAAGTTTCCAAGGGCCCAGTTCCTAAGATTGGCTTCAATCCTGCAATCCTCCTGTCTCAGCCTCCCAAGTACTTAGATTACAGATAAGTTATATTATTTACTAAAACTTATATTATTATTTACTATAACATATTATTTACTAAGATAGTAGTGTTTGGTACATTAAAAGAATTTCCATAAAAAGAGTTTAAATGAATGGCTTTTTGTTAAAGAGGTTCCTCTATGCTGCATATTTAAGTGGCATTTCTCAAATAGGCTGGCTAACCAAGCATTTGCTATAGCTTCTAGACTTCAGATCAAAATCACCATTATATTTTATTGAAATGTACAGGCTAAAATATAGATCTGACTTTTTCAGCAAATCTCATGTTCATATCTTGGTTAACAATATCCTGGTGCAATGTTTACTCTAGTAGTACAAGTGAACTGGTGACAGACATGTTTTCATACACTTTCCATGACCAGAAGCACTATGGAAGGGATGCATACCAGGAGGCAAGAATCTCTAAGGACCATCTTGGTGACTGGTTATCATAATACTCAAATTCAGTAACAAAAAAGAAACTGCCTTGATTATATAAGGTGCTCAGAAGCAGTCATATTTAACCTTTTTTAAAAAAAGTTCAAATGACAACATGACATAGTTTTTTATTTGCCTGAATATTGTGAAGAACTAATTCATTGAATGGAATTGAAAATGATCATTTATCAGTGATATACTACTTTTACTACAGTATCTTAGACCCTAGTTCTCCCCCCTTTAAATTCTAAATTGGTGCCAGTGTCACTGGGGGCATCTCTAAATGAAAAGGATAATAGCTAGTTCCCTTCTTCTCATCACACATTCATGCACTTGGCTGGCAGCTGAATAGTGAGTAACTGAGGAAAGTAACCGGTGGAGAGAAATGAACTCTGGCCAACTGCTAAAAATAGAAAACTCACCATCAGCCCATAACACCTTCTTTTCAAATGATCACAGCACAACAGTTAACATGATACCTACTGCTAGCATATTACTAGATTTTCCGTGACAGTTTTGATTTTTAAACTTTTGTTTCACTGTCCAGCTGTAGGTCAAAGAATGCAGATCCGATTGTCAGACAGACCTAAATTCACACTGCTACACCACCATTATTAAAGTGACCTTGGACAAGTTAGGTAACTTCTGGAAACCTCAAATATGAAACCACACCCACCTTGTGGTCCAGCGTTTTGTCTTGAAAATAAGATTGCTGAATGAATATTTCTCCCATCATTACAGTGCCCTTCAGTGACTTTCCCTTCTTCTTCCTCTTTTCTGAATCATATGCTGGTCTGGATTTTGGCACTAATAATTTTGGAACATTGTACAAGTTACTTAACTCCAATGAACCAATTTCCTTATTTATAAAGCAACAATATAATTTTTGCCCTAAATACCTCACAATCTTATTTCGAGGGGCTATGAAAATAATGGGTGATGATGGCTTTGTAGATTGTAATGTCCTGGTTAGGAAACTTCCAATCCCCACCCGCCCCCGCTGATAATATATTGAAGAGTATTTGTTTCTTATTATAAAAGGAATATCTGCCTTATTTACAATTTAGAAAACTTTAAACATGTACATTTAGCAAAATCATTTTTGTACATATTTCAAGAACTCAGAGGTAAAAATAATCCATTAATAATCCAATTTTTAGTGTAAAACTCAGTTTGGTAAAAGCAAAAGAAATTATTGGAAATTTCAGTCTTATACCAAAGCATTAGTATTATAAACTCTCATATACCCATTCCCTAGCTTCAACAATTATCAATCTTGTTTCATCTAAAGTCAGACCCCCATTCTCAAATATTTTGAAGTAAATTCCTACCTATCATCTCACTTAATCTTGGACGATGTATCTTCAAAAAGAAAGAATCTTTTTTTTATGTTTTTATTGGTGCACTGTAGTCTCACATCACAGTGAGTATCAGTTTGGTGTTAACATACATGCACACAGCTCTTGGTGTCCCTCCCCCCTGCCCCCCCCCCGCCTCCCCCCCCAGGTAGCACTGAGAATGATGTTGGTATAATCTCATATATACACATTGTTTATGACAGTAATTCCATAGATTCACTTCTTTCTTACCCTTCCCCTTCC